>RPOG01006035.1:0-27025 GCA_008086565.1 Thalassoma bifasciatum
CGATCGAGCGAAGAGAAACGAAGAACGAAACCAGGACCTGTTGAGTGTTTTTGGAATAAAACGTGTTTTCTTCACCAGCAGCAAAAAGACGCCGGCGGGAGAATCGAAGAGCGGACGCCGGCGACCGACGTGAGACGTGAAGATCGTCGTCTCCTCTCCCCCTCTCACTCCTCTCTCCTTCCCACTGTCTCCCCTCTTTCTTTATTATTATTTTTTTTTAATCCACTCGTCTCGTTCGCTCTACCTCCTCCTCCTCTTCCTCCTAAAAGGGTCACACACCCCGAGATTATTTCTGTTTCTTTAACTCCACGTTCTCTCTGTGAGCAGCAGGTTTGACCCTCATGAGAAAAAACAAAGGAGTGAAACAGTCGAGAGTTTAAAAGTTTTACCGGTCGCTCGTGTTGCTCACAGTGAAAACATTTTGTTTTAAAAGGAACCAAAGATATGAAGCCACACTTTTCGCTCTGTACTGACTTTGCTTTTTTTAGATCCCTCTGTGTGTTTTAGCCGCTTTTTTTGTCATTATTTTTTTCTACCTTCCTTCCTTCAGTCAAAAAATGTGACTCACATTTTCACACAGGGAGGCAAAAATCTGTGAATTGAAAAGCCATTATTTAAAATTAAATCATGGATTTAAGGGACTCAATCCCACACCAGTCCAGTATTTCTATCTACTTCAAATCCCCTTTCATTGTTTTTTTTTATTTCCTACAAAAAAAATGTTACCTTTCCTGATAGAAACTGTGCTCAAGGTGCTAATTATACTGAAATATAAATCTCTTAGTATCCACTTTTACTCCTTTTCGTCTTTTTTTTTAACAATTTCATGAAGCTTTAACTGGGGAAAATGTGCATTACATTCCATTTGTACAGAAATAGTGATATTCTATTGTATTTATTTAAACAAACAGGGTGCTTTGAGATGAAAAATAAGACCACCAAATATTTCCAGTCCAATGTGGTAAATGTCATTTGTATTTATTTCCTGTAGCTGACGCTCATGTGGTCACGTGAAGCCGGCGACTGAGACGTTAAAGTTTCAGTTTCAGTTTCTGAGCTCTGGTGCTTCTGTCCCTGTCCAAACTCAAACAATCTGTGGCCATTTTTCATGTTTTTTTTTCCCTTTTTTAGTGTTTTCATCGACTGTACTGTGCTGTTAAATTTTGCTTCCACTGTAACGATTAAACGGTGACTCTCCAGCTCCGTCACTTTTTCCTGTCGTTGCTACTTTTGGGGGGTTTTTTGGTTCAAATAAAAGAGGGAAGGAGAACGTTTGTGAGAGGGAGGTGACATCTCTGTCCATGAGATGAAGTTAGTTTTGTTTTTGTTTTTTTAATTGTTTTTTTTTTCTCCAATTTTAATCTACAAACAAAACCTTGAAAATAATAAAATCTGACCTTGAGATTCTCCAGAGAATGATCTTAAATATTTGTTTCTTTTGTTCACAAAAGGAACTCGAAATATGGTGCTGAAAATAGACAAAAAATACTATTTTATAATGTGTGTAAGTATTTTTTTAAATTCTTGTCTCTGTAATATATAATCTTTAAAAAGAGCTGCTTGACTCATGTTTTTCTTCCCTACATCTATCATCTGATATTTCCTGTTGAATACACAACAAAGACAAGATATTTATTACTCAAACTGATAAATTTTATTGGGTTTTTTTGTACAAATGTTCATTTATTTTGAATTTGATGCCTGCTATACATTCCTGAAAATCTTGGACAGGTTGAACAAAAGTCTGTTAAAGTTGCTGATGCTGAAAAAACAGCTGTTTGGATCATTCCACAGGTGAACAGGTTGATTTAAACAGGTGAGTGTCATGATTGGGTATAAAAGGAGCATCATCCCCAAAAGGCTCAGTCATTCACAAGCAAAGATGGAGCCAGGTTCACCACTTTGTCAACAACTGCGTGAGCAAATAGTTCAACAGTTTAAGAACAATGTTTCGACAGTTGAATGAATTGAAGAGTCTTTTCAGCTTTAGTGCAAAAGTGCAGCAAAATATAAAACATTCATTTCTTTCTCATTGATTCACAACAAGTAAATTACAACTTGATTTTTAAATGTACATCAACATTTTTACGACATAAAATTACAAACATATGACAGATAGACTGCGACTCAAAGTTATGATTTGAAAAAGACTCGAATGTTTCTGAAACTCAAGAGCATTTTAGGGCTGCACAAAATTGGGGAAAAATTATATTGCACTTTTTTTTTTTCTTTAAAGTTTCCAGCTCACCTAATCACCTCTGTCTCTCTCAGACTCCGTGCACACTATTTGTGTTTGAAAAGAGTCTCAATTGTGTTGATATCTGTTAATCATTAATATTGATCTATAATATTTCCTGAAAGTGATTCTTCTCACATCAGCTCAGACTTTTAATAACCAGAAACTGAGAGACAGTCGTTCACAGGGTTTGTCCTCCTCCTGCGTTTTGCCTTTTTTGTCGGCTTGAATTATCTTTCAGAGACATGAATCGATGAAAAATGATGTTCAGAAAAATTTCCAGAACTAGCATAATGCCTTTTGTGAAGACAGTCTGCTTTGGAAAGAGAAAAAGGGCAACTTTCAAGTTTTATGGCAGCTCATGAAATCATACAGCGTGGGAAGGAGGATGTGAAATACAGAATAAAATGGGAGATTAGAAGATCAAAACTTAGAGCTGGAAAACAAACGGAGAGCCTTGAACCCTGAAAGTGTTAAATAAAACACCTTATGTGATATTAACTCATGCTCAGTGCTCATTTAGATCTATTAATAATGTGGTTGGGAGTATACAGGATACAGAAAGTTCACTGAAAGGCTCAAATATATCAGGATATATTATAAACCTTGCAATATGAATTTTGCACGTGTGTATGTTGAGATGACAACACTGAAACGATATATTGTGCAACCCTACTGACAATAAATTCACATTTTCTCAGATTTAAAACCAGTGAAAAGTTCATTTCTCTTCATCAAACCATCTTCAATCTTAACTTCACTCTCTGCTTGTAAAGAACTCTCTTGATCTTCTTTGCTGATTGCTCCAGGTTCTTGGCTTCCACCTGCTTGTTTCTTCTCAGTACGGTGAACACACTTGTGATTTTTTAACCGAGCATGCTGGGAGAAAATCTGCCCGCACTTCGCACAGCTGAAGGACTGACCTCTCCTGTGATTCGCCATATGAACTTTTAGGTAATACTTCTGCTTAAAACTTTTCCCGCACTCAGTGCAACTGAAGAGCTTCACTCTCGTGTGCGCCAACATGTGTTTGTACAGATTTTGCTCAAATTTGAATCTTTTCCCACACGTAGAGCAGCTGAAGAGTTTCTCCCCATCGTGATATTCCATGTGGGCCGTCAATCCGGACTTGTGATTGAAACTCTCGGCACATTCGGGGCAGCTGTAGGGTTTCTCTTCCTCGTGCAGAGCCATGTGGGTCGTGAGGCAAAACTTGCGGCCGAATCTTTTCCCGCATTCGGGGCAGCTGAAAGGTTTCTCCCCGGTGTGGATCCTCATGTGTCTGGTCAAACTGGACTTCTGTTTAAACTGTTTCCCACACTCAGAGCAGTTTAACGCCTGCTCTCCTGTATGACTCAACATGTGTCTGGTGACGCCTTGTTTATGATTAAACCTTTTCCCACATTCAGAGCAGCTGAACGGTTTCTCCACTTCATGAATCACCATATGTCTGGTCATACACTCCTTATATTTAAAACTCTTCCCACACTCAGAGCAGCTGAATGGAGTGTCTCTGGTGTGGATTATCATGTGTCTGGTCAGGTGACCGTTACTTTTGAATTTATTCCCACACTCAGGGCAGGTGAAGGGTTTTTCCCCGGTGTGAGTTATCATGTGCTGGTTCAGGTTTCCTTTCTTTTTAAATGTTTTTCCACAACTCAAGCAGATAAAAGGTTTGTCTTCGCGGTGAATCACCATGTGTCTGGTCAGACGAGATTTCAGTTTGAAAGATTTCCCGCACTCAGAGCAGCTGTGGAATCCGTTTTCATTCAGGTTCGTCACACAGTTAATGTTTTCCGTAAAGTTTAATCCTGAATCATCCTCTTCTGTCTCTTTCCAATCATCACTGTCATCAGTCTCAGCTTCTGATGACTCTTCAATCTTCACCTCGATCTCTGGTTCTGAACTTCCCCAAACGTCTTCATCAGCTCCAGTTTCCATCTGATCGGCCTCCTCTTCCTCATCCTCACTCTTCACGGTCACAATATTAAAAAGAAACGTGTTGGTTTCATCCAGTCCATGAATCTGTTCTCCCCCCTGACTGCTCCACAGTTCCTCCTCTTCCTCTTTGATGAGCAGAGGTTTAGTTTCCCTCCTCTCCTGCTGCTCTTCCTTCATGGTCGACGTCTGCAGGAAACAATGAAACACAGAAAAACACATTAAGAGTCAGGCTGGGCAATTAATCACAAATCAAATTAAGTTGCAATATGTCCTGTCGCAATATTCTAATCCCAGACAGTGCAATATTTCTATAACCTGAAATGTGTCAGAATATCTGATACAGTTTTTGCAGCAGATGTTTTCTGTTCTACACCAGAGTTACTCAACCAAAGAGACAAACTTTTAAAAACTACCTTTAAAAAGGAATAATCTAAGTTGTAAAAAGAGGCAAAAACAGAAAAAAGTAGCAATAAAACTAAGTTTGAGGTGTTGAAAATTGGCAGGAAAACTGGGAGTGAACCTGGAAAGTAGTGAGAAGGTATCACAAAAAATGGTCCAATAGTGGCAAAAAAAAAGTGAAAAGTGAGTAAAATGTGTAAAAATCAGTCCCAGTTGTAGTGGTCGTGGGTTGTTGTTGTTGTTGTTGTGCTGTAATTAATGCAACTGTTCACGTTCCATAATGTGTTTGTTTAAAAACAAATTTAATGGGAACCTAGAAATAATTACACAAAAAAATCAGAATTGCAATATAGGAAATAATAATTGTAATTAGATTTATTTTTTCTTTTTTACTTTTTCAGCCTTAATTAAGAGCAGCTGTGAGTTTATAGAAGAAGGCAGACGGATTTAGTTGAGGTCAAAATGATCAGAACTTTAATGAAATATCAAGTTTTTTCAGAAATGTCTCCAGTAAGAATGTGAATGAGTCAATAACCAAATTGTGGAGGAAGAAGTGAATTAGAAAAGTGGGCGGAGAAGAAATAATTTGTTTGTTTGTTGAAAACATTACAGCAATACGAAAGGGTCACAATGATTTAGAAAGAAAACCTCGAGCAGACAGAAGAAAAACTGGATCTGGCTCCTGAATTTGTTTTCAAATATGAAAACAAACCAGAACAAACTCAGCTTCAAAGGTTTTTTTATCCAGAAATAATCATCATGAGGATTCAGTTTGTTTACATGTGAGGATGATAAAACTTCTAGAAACAAATAAAGAAATAAATGAGTTTAAAGCTGTAAAAGAAAACTGACCTGCAGCTTTTAGCTCTTTTCTCTCCTCTTTCGTCTTCTTCTTCTTTTTTCTTCTGTTTGCTCAGTCTCAGACAGAAATAAGGAGAGAGAGGAAGAAAAACTCTGATTGTGGAGGATTGTGATCAGTTTCTGTTGTTACAGGACTAAACTAAACACAGACAGTGACAGAAATAACAACCACGATGCTAACGGAGCTAACAGAGCTGCCCTCTCTTCTTCTTCTACTGCTAAAATCACGGTAGACTTCACTCAGTCAAAGCTCAGTGCTGCCTCCTGCAGGTCAGTGCAGTAAATTACTCCTCCGACCCGGAAACAAAATACTGTTCCTTCATTTTCATCCGATAAACTGACATAAAAACAAACTTTACTCTATTTTAATTCTTTATCATTTCAATATTAATCTATCGTTCTGGAAAAAAAACTATTGACAAAAAAGGAAAATATTTAATGATGTTTCTGTTTCTTCTTCTTCTGTTCTGTCATACTACACACTGGTCATTTGACCATTTGTGCTTTTATAAATGAATTACATCAACATTTTCTATGGAAGCCCATTTTCACCAGTTAAAATATGATTAAAAAATAAACATTGGCTCAGTTAACATTAGTTTTTTCCCATATTAAGTCTTAATTGTGAAATTAAAATGCAAAATTGTGAGTCAATTAAGTCAAAACTTTGAAATAAAGTCACATTTTGAGTTAAAATTATCAGATAAAAAATAAAACCCATGAAATTTAACCAAAGAAAATGGAAAAAGTAGACAGACTTTAAACCGCATTTAAAAAAAAAAAAAAAATGCACACAGTTGAGACTTAATGCTGCCCCCTGTAGGTTGTTTCAATAACATATTCAGCAGATCAGGATTGTTTTAACAAAAACATTTTTTATTGAAACTGAATTTCATTTATTTTCATTATTAATCCATAGCTGATTTTTTATTTTACAATAATAAATAACAAAACAATAACAGACAAATCTGTTGCATCTTTATAGTCACACGGTTCACTGCTCATGGCATTATAGTTCTGTTTCTAAATAAAACATCAATCATCTTCAACTTTAATTTAAAGATCTCAGAGAATCATTGAGGGCTACCTTCATTTGTAATGACACAAAAAAAACTTAAGTGGCAAAAAAAACAAACAAACAGGAATAAGAATATGTTGAGGCTAATATCAGAATTAATGAGTAAAACCATACAAATAAGAGTCAAACTAAAATTAAAAAACAATCAAATACATGCAGTTAAATAAAGATTAAAATGATTTAAATAATTTAAATAATTTAAACAATCAAAAAGTCAGAGAAACTACAATGATGAGCTCAAAACAATCACATTCTGGTAACAGACGGAGAAGAGTGATGTTTCAAAAATGTCCACAAGGAATAAAAGTGCTCAGATATTATCAACATTTCTGCATATTCAGCTCTAAAGCATCATAAAAATAAAGTGTGAATATTTCAGGATCACTTTTTTAATCATTCTTTGAACTATTTTTGTGATCTGTGTCATCAAGTCACTGCCACAATGTTTCTCTGACACAAACTGAGCAGATTCTCACGGTCAGAGCAGCGAGAGGATTCTTCTCTGGGGTTACATCTCACATCACTGACAATTGTTCAGTTTCTCAGTTTTCTTTTAAATCATTAAATTCTGTCTTCTTTTCAGTCTCTGTTTGTAAAAGTTTTTCTAAATTTGAGCCTCCACAGCCTCCATCACCTCCTGTTTCTGCCTCTTTTCTCTCCTCTGTTTGGTTCTGATGAAGCTCTGAAGTTTTATCCCTCACACACTTATGTTTCTCCAACATAGAAGACGAAGTGAATTTTTGGTCACAAACGCTGCAGCTGAAGCGTTTCTCTTTCTTCCCCGTGTGAACTGACATGTGTGAAGTTAGATTCCATTTTCTGTGATATTTTTTACCGCACTGATCGCAGCTGAAGACGCGTTTCTCTCCCGTGTGAACCAGCATGTGTGAAGTCAGGTGCGATTGTTGTTTGAATGTTTTATCGCACTCCGAGCAGCTGAAGGGTTTCTCTCCCGTGTGATTGAGCAAGTGCAAAGTCAGATGTGCGTTTCGTTTGAACGTTTTACCACAAAAAGGGCAGCTGAAGGGTCTCTCTCCTGTGTGATCCAGCATGTGTCTCTCCAGACTTCTTTTGTTGTTGTATATTTTCCCACACTCAGAGCATTTGAGGGGTTTCACATCCGCATGAAGACGCATGTGAGCCGTCAAATTGGACTTCCAGTTGAACGTTTTACCGCACTCTGAGCAGCTGAAGGGTTTCTCCCCAGTGTGAATCATCATGTGTTTCTCATAACTTACTTTATGATTGAACCTTTTTCCACATTCAGAGCAGCCGAACGGTTTCACCGGTTCATGAGTCTCCATATGTCTGGTTAAACGGTATTTAAACTTGAAGCTTTGGCCACATGTGGAGCAGCTGAACGGTGTCTCTCTGGTGTGTTTTCTCATGTGTCTTTTCAGACGAGATTTCAGTTTGAAAACTTTCCCACACTCAGAGCAGCTGTGGAATCGGTTTTCGTTCAGATTTGTCAGATTTGTAGAGTTGGATTCTGATTGATCCTCACCAATCTCGCTCCAGTCAACACTGTCGTCAGTCTCAGCTCCTGATGACGCTTCAATCTTCACCACAATCTCTGGATCTGAGTCTCCACACTCTTCTTCATCAGCTTCTGTTTCCATATGTTCTGTTTGTTTCTGATGAAGCTGTGAGGGCTGAGGTTTCTCTTCCTCTTCTTCCTTCTTCACAGGGAAAAGAGTGATTTGTGACTCTGTGGAAACATGAAGCTGTTCTCCCTCCTGACTGCTCCACAGTTCCTCATCTTCCTTTTTGATGTGCAGAGGTTTAGTTTCCCTCCACTCCTGCTGCTCTTCTTTCATGGCTGACAGCTGATGGACGTCTGCAGGAAACACTGAAACACAGAAAATCAAGTGTCTGAACTGGCGTCATAGTTTGGGGTTAATCTGGTTTGATAGTGCAAGTCTAAAATGTACCAGTTCTAGTTCCAGTACCTTGTTAAGTCATATTTTGAGATAAAAAGTCAACATTTTTGAACTAAAAGTCTAAATTTAGAGATGAAAAAACAAAATCCTGCATAAAAAAAAATCAAAACTTTGGACTTAGAAGTCAAAGTATTGAAATAAAAAGTAAATATTTTGCAATATAGTGAAAATCCTGAGATAAAAAAATCAAAATCCCTCAAATCAAAGGCCAAAATTTAAGCTAAGAAGTCAAAGTTATGACATAAAAGACAATTTGTCAAGATAAAAAGTCAAAATTATGAGTAAAAACATTTTAAATTGTGTTCCAAAAGTCAGTGTATTGAAAAAGTCAAACATTTTGTGGGGTTAGGTCAAAGATGTGAGGTAAAAAGTAAAAACTTTGAGGAAACAAAAGCCAAAATTTTGAGCAATGAAGTCAAAGTGATGGGATTCAAAGTCAAATACTTGAATTAAAAAGTTCAAATTTTGATGCCAAAAATTTAAATCTTGATCTCGATTTTTAAGATGAACAAATAATATGTGGATCAGAAGGACGACTGGGGATTTGCAGATTTTTTTTATATACATGTCCACTGATACAAGAAAGACACTTTATTTCGTTTTTAATAATTTTATTTCCATAATTCATCCTTCTTTTATATCAGAATAAACAAAAATATTTCTCTGTTGCTTCATCTCATGTATTAAATACTGCACACTGCTCATAGTTATGTCAGATAAAATATCACACAAAACCATTTGTGCTGTTTTTTTTAAATATAACATCAACATTTCTCCACGCTCACGATTTTGACTGAAATATTTCAGAAAAATTAACTTTTATCACAAACATTGTCTTTTTATCACAACAAAATCTTGGGAGATTTAAGGCCGAAATTTGAGCTAAAAAAAACAAAATTAAAACACTGAAGACGAATCTTGAGACAAATAGTAAAAATTCTGAGATTAAAAGTCATAATTGTGCAGTATAAAGCGAAAGTATTAGCTTAAAAATCCATTTAAAAAAAAAAAAGAAAAAGATTAGGGGCAATATAACAAGATGAATAGCAACTTTTTTGAGAGAAAAAAGCAACATTTTGAGCTAAAAAGTCAAATTAATGAGAGGAGGGGATCAAATATTTACATACAAAATTAATATTATGGATAAAAACCCAGAGTTTTCTCTCCTCCCCTTGTTTTGGATATTTATTTTTTAGCAGTAAATAGAATTAAAGGTGTTTATCTCGTTGTGACTGATGAGTGAAGCCAATAAAAAGACACCAAATACAAATGTAGAGCAAAAATAATCCTGTTTCATAAACTGTGTAATGGTTTTTAGTGTTTATATTCTGTAAATCTGCAGATTAACTCGGTTTTATTGTGACAGTTCGTTTCACATGGAGGAAAAACGGTTTGTTTATGTCGCATAAAAATAAAAACCAACAAATAAATGAACTTTTCTTTCTTTCTTTGGAGCTAAACGGAGCTAACAGCTGTTTCTTTGTTTCCTGTTGTTTTCACGGCAGATTAAACTCAGTTACAGCTCAGCTCTGCCCCCTACAGGTCATTACTGGAAACTACTCCTCTGACCCAGAAAGGTTTAGGTTTATTTGAACATGAAGAAAATACATAAAAACAAACAAACAAAAAAAAATGTAACAACAAAATCAAACAATAGTATTTTCAAAACTTATCAAGTCTCAAAACTTTTCCCTGATTTACATGATTAACATGTTATGGTAATTTTCAATAAATGTCTCTAGTTTAATCACACATGCATATCCATACATATTCATAAATACACACACATATACATATTCATACACATGATACCCCCCTTCTCGGTCCTTGAATAATTTCTGTATATTTTGTGGTAACAATGTGTTTTTTGCCTTATACATCTACTAATTTCAATAATTTTGACTTTTAAAGAGTGAGTGCGTATGATCCTGGTGGCCAACATTGTGTATGACCCGTATTGCCCTTTTTTGAAGCATAGTTAAAGGTTTTATTGTAATTTTATGGTTGTTTCCCCAGATCTCTACACAGTAAATGAAGTATAGTAAGATAATGGAACAGTATAAGATATAATAATAATAATAATAATGCATTTTATTTCAAGGTGCCTTTCACGACACCCAAGGTCGCCTTACAAAGGGTAAAAAACACATAAAAACAAAATAAAGTTAAAAAACAGCAACATAAAAGCAATGGAATAAGGGACAATATTAAAACATATAAAGTGATCAATAGTCCAGAACATGTTTTGCTTTATTTAAAACTGAAATGCTTCTTGATAATTTGGTTTGTATATGTTTGATATATGATTTCCAATTGATTTTTTCATCTATTATTTATTTTCATGAACCCTTTCAATCAAAAAACCCATCTATCTGTATTTGTACTTGTGCATTGAAACAAAACAGCTTCCTTTATTTACATCGTTTTTTTTCTCCATCCTTTATTCCATATTTCAATTAACATTGTAGGAAAAGAACAAACCCACATTTCCATACATATAAAATTAACTTACATCTGAAACATAGCAACCTTACAGAATACAATGAAAACAGAATAAAATAAAAGTCAATTAAAATAGTAAGATAATAAATAATAATGGGGGTTAATGATCAAACTAAGAAGTTTTATATGGAGGACCAAAACTGCCAAAATTAAAAATAAATAAAAGTGAAAATAAAAAAACAAAAATTAACAATTATATACATAAATAAATTAATAAAAATGAAAATAAATGCAAAAATTAAAAAAAGAATCAAACTATAAAATAAATACAAAGATAGATATGAAAATAAATGACTAAGTATAATTAAATATCAATCAATTAAAAAAAAAAACCCGCTCTGCTCTCATTTCAAATGAGAGCAGAGCGGGTTTTTGACTGAAATCTTTTGACTGAAATATTTCAGAAAATTAACTTTTATCACAAACTTTGTCTTTTTATCACAATAATTTGACTCATTATCAAAACAGACACATCATCCTGTGATCACGACAGATTGTGGGAGTCCTCACGCAAATGAAATGCTTTGATCAAAAATATGAAAAGAACATTTAAGAATTGTTTATGATAATATCAAGAAGGAGAACTTGTTATTTCAAGTTATCAACTTTAGAAGAAAGAATCAAATCAATCAAAACTCACAGCACTTCTGTATCCAAATATATAAAACTTAGTTACTTTTAATCCGACACAACAAAGCTGGTTTTAGTATAAAATACTGAGGTATCACTTTAACCAAAGGCACAGTTTCTAATATTTAAGGCCACGATTTTTCTCTGATTACATCACGACTGAGCAGCGAGAAGTTTCTCCTCTCTCCTCTCTTTAAATCCATCACCTCCTTTCTCTCTCTCTCCCTCTCTCTCTCTCTCTCTCTCTCTCTCCTTTCTTTGGTTTTGATGAAGCTCTGAAGCCGGTTTCTCTCGTGTGAATCCTCATGTGTAACGTCAGATGCCATTTACGGTGAAACTTTTTACCACACTCGGAGCAGCTGAAGGGTTTCTCCCCGGTGTGAATAAGCATGTGTGAAGTCAGATGTGCTTGTTGTTTGAATTTTTTGCTGCACTCGGAGCAGCTGAAGGGTCTCTCTCCAGTGTGAAGAAGCGTGTGTCTGTCCAGACTTCTTTTGTCATGATATTTTTTCCCGCACTCGGAGCAGCTGAAAGGTTTGACCTCTGCATGAAGCAGCATGTGAGCAGTCATGTTCGACTTCTTCTTAAACCTTTTCCCACACTCAGGGCAGCTGTGGGGTTTTCCCTCTGTGTGCAGCAGCATGTGAGCGGTCTTATCGGCCTTGCTGTTGAATTTTTCTCCGCACTCAGAGCAGATGAAGAGTTTCCCTCGCTTGTGTTGTAACTTGTGTACGTGCAGATTTTGCTCAAATCTAAAACTTTTATCACACACGGAGCATCTGAATGGTTTCTCTCCTCCATGAGTCTCCATGTGGAGTGTCAGACTGGCCTTGTAAAAGAAACTTTCACCACATTCAGAGCAGATGTGGGGTTGCTCTCCATGCAGAGCCATGTGAGTCATAAGAGAAGACTTTTGAACAAATTTCTTATCACATTCAGAGCAGCTGAAGGGTTTCTCCCCAGTGTGAATCATCATGTGTCTGGTCAGACAATTTTTGTGCTTGAAACCTTTCCCACACACGGAGCAGCTGAATGGTGTCTCACTGGTATGAACCTTCATGTGTCTGGACAGAAAGAATTTCCCTTTGAAAGTTTCCCCACACTCAGAGCAGCTATGAACTCCTTTTTTTTTCTTTTGTTTTGTCCGATTTTTAGTTTTTCCTGAAGAGTCTGATTCTGACGGATCCTCTTCGGTTCCGCTCCAGTCTGCACTGTCGTCAGTCTCAGCTTCTGATGACTCTTCAAGTTTCTTCTCTGGTTCTGAGTCTCCACACTCTTCTTCATCAGCTTCTGTTATTTTCTCATCAGTTTGTTTCTGCTGAAGCTGTGAGAGCTGAGGTTTCTCTTCCTCTTCTTCCTTCTTCACAGGGAAAAGAGTGATTAGTGACTCTGTGGTGTCATGAAGCTGTTCTCCCTCTTGACTGCACCACAGCTCCTCCTCTTCCTTTTTGATGAACAGAGGTTTAGTTTCCCCCCACTCCTGCTGCTCTTCTTTCATGGCTGACACCTGCTGGACGTCTGGGGAAAACACAGAAAGACATTTTATTAATGCGTCCTCTATTTTTTTTTTTCAATCTATATTCAACCTGATAAAACTCGCTGAGATCAGGATTTGTTTCACACTGATGCCAAGAGGTGAGCAGCACATCATAAGAAATAGTCACAAAGATGTGCCAAGTCTAGCTCTACAGTAGGGCTTCTGAACTTTTGGGAGAAACTTGAAAATTCATAAAGTGACAAAAATGGTACAAAAAGTGACAAAAACAGTGAAAAGTTGTAAAAAATAAATTGACCAAACTCAACAAAATTTGGAAAGAAAATTGGGAGTGAACCTGGAAAATAGTGAGAATGTATCAAATAATGTCCAAAAGTGGCAAAAAAAGAAGCAAAAAGTGACTAAATGGCCAAAGTCAACAAAATGGAAAGACAGTGGGTTTAAACCATTGACTGTATATAGAATAAACAGCGTGGCTCTGCCTGTGAACTTTCTAAGTTTTTGAAGCCAAAAAACCCCGTTTCTCTAGCCGCCATTGTGCAGCCAGAGTCTGCGCAGTAGAGAATTTCTGGTGGAGCCAAGTAAAAAAGAGAAATAAAAATATTTATTTCTTCTTCTTCAGAAGGTTTAGTCTCCTTTTGGCTCTTTCCTGAAGTTTCTTATATCCCCGATAAAAACTACTCACGAACGGCAGCTGTTAACTATCGTAAAACGAAACTTAAAACTGGGTTTTTAACGTCCAATAACTAATGAGAAACTAACTTCTCAGGAAAAAAAACACCTGAACACCATGCAGCCAGATGACATCATCATACCACCTTAGCGTAAGGATGAGAGAAACGTTTCTACCAGGTATCGTAATTTTTTAAAGTTTTCCTGGCTCATATCTGGAATACATGGGGAGGCGGGGCTTATGACCTATACTGCAGCCAGACACCAGGGGGCGGGGCTTATGACCTATACTGCAGCCAGACACCAGGGGGCGGGGCTTATGACCTATACTGCAGCCAGACACCAGGGGGCGGGGCTTATGACCTATACTGAAGCCAGACACCAGGGGGCGGGGCATCTGCTGGAGGCTTCAGTTTGAGCCGAATGTCGCTACGTCCACTCATTATACAGTCTATGGTTTAAACTTGGAAAATGTTCAGTTTGTTGCAAAAAGAGTGAAAGGTCTCAAAAATTGGGAATGAACCTACAGACTCCGACTGCACGATGACGGCTCCAGTGACGGATTATTTCGGCTTCAGAACTGTAAAACAGTAAAAGGCAGAGCCAGGCTGTTCGATCTAAATACAGACTTTGGTGGAAACGACCAACAGCCCCATGGGTTAATCACCTTCTCCAACAATAAATCAGAAAGCACCACAGCGTCAAACAGGTGTGGTTAAGGTCATGAGGCGGGGGGGGGGGGGCACGTTTGTGACGCCAGCTGTCACTAATGAGACCCTTTGAGGTGTTGAGGTCCAGTCACCAGGGTGAACACATCCAAAAAAGTGGACCCCTACCAGGCCTCTTGAGAAAAATACCAAAAGATGGAAAATATGAAGTCAGCACTTTGATCTCAAATGTCAAGATTTCAACTTTCTTCTCAGAATATTGACTTTTTATCTCAAAATTTTGACCATAATCTCATTTATCTGCTTTTAATATGCACAAATTTTGTCTCTATTCTCTCAAAACATTGGCTTTGAGTCATAAGATGTAAATTTTTAGCTCATAATTTTGACATTTTTCTCATAATTTTGACTTTTTAATTGAAAAAAAAAAAAAAGTCAACTTTTTGTTTGAATATCTTGAATCTATCTCAAAAATTTGGGTTTTTCTTTTGACTTCTCATCTCAAAATTGTTCTTTTTTTTTCCATCCCAAAGTTTTGATTTTTTTTTTTAATTCTCAAAATTTGACTTTCAATCATTCACTTTGGACTTTTTCTTGCAGGATTTTGATTTTGATCTGACACTTTTGTCCTTCCCTTTTAACTTTTTGTATTATAACTTTGATTTTTATTATCTAATCGGAACATTTATGCTTTTTCTCTCCAAATTTTAACTGAAATATCTGAAAAAAAATTTGAATTTTATCATGACACTTGGACTCTTTATCTCAAAATGTTGACTTTTCATATCAAAATTTGATATTTTAATTTCATAACTTTGACTTTTGAGGTCAAATTTCGACTTTTTATGTCAAAAAAAGTTCAAAATTTGATCAAGTATATGCTCCTGTATATCTGGAGTTTGTCTGAAAAAGTGCATTTCCACTTCAGCATTTTCTGTCACGGAGTGCAGCACGAACAGTCGGAGTAAACCTGTACATTTTTGAGAATTTTACAAAATCCTTGTGGACATAATTGTACTGCAAAAAATAAGAACAGTGTCGTCTTGATGACCCAGTGAAGCTCTTGACCCCCCCCCCCGCCCTCAGTCCGTTTATATCTAGAGGGGTCCTGGGGGGGTTGGGGCAGCTGCCTCGCTCTCCCATGGTGCAGTTGGGCAGCTGACTGGTGTCAGGTGTCAGGTGGAGGCTTTAAGCTCGACTCAACATGACACCACAGTTTCACCTGCTGAAACTTTTCACTCACATTAAAGATAAACTAAAAACCAAGAGGATTTTATCAGCTAGTCTTAAACAAAACTCTCTGGGAGTTTTGATTTTCTTAAAGCTGTAAAATGACAAAGATCTGAAACTGTACAAGTGTTTGGAAAAGATTTGGAAGATTATCTCAGTTTGTTTCCATCTTTAAGGAGCTAAAACTGCAAACAGTTAAAGCTTTTTCAAACACTGACACAAACAAACAGTTAAATAAATAAATAAGATTAAAGGAGGTAAAGAAAACTGACCTGTTCTCTGCAGCTTTCTGCTCTTTTCTCTTCCTCTTTCCTGTTTCCTCTGTTTTGCTCTGACAGCAGCTGATGCTCCTCTGATAACACGAGGCTCCCACACATGCGCACTGTGGTTTGGTCACGTGACGTCTTCTTTAGTGAAATCCACAGATGATTACACGCAGCAAACGCGTGATGCTGCCCCCTGCAGGTCGTTACACACTTCACCATATTTTTACTCAGACTAAACTGTTCAGTTTGCAGATAAATCCTATTAACTCACACAAAAGCACATCTTTTTGTCACAATCCCATTCTTTTTATTTACATTATTAAATAAAGCAGCTTGATAATATCAACCCTCCAATATTATTGGCTAATATTTGCTTAAAAATGTAAAATCATTTTCTTGAGATCATGGCAACGTTTACGGACCTCTATGACTTTAAACAGCAGCTAAAGCTCAATCCAAAGTAAAACTACTGCTTTCGTAAAGATTCTTCTGTTCTACTGTCTCATAATTCCAACTTTTTATGTCACAACTAAGACTTTTTAGGTTTTAGTTTCCACTTTCCCTCAGAAATTTTGACTTTTAACCTTATAGTTCCTTTGTTTATCTAAAAATTTGGACTTTTAATGTCAGTTTCAGACTTCAAGAAAAAAAAAAATTTCATTTTTATTTTGCAACTGGCAGAAAACAAACTTTTTTATCGTCACTTTTCAATCACATTTGAAAAAAATGATGTAGATTTTCCCTGCTCACCCAGCCTGTAAAGCTCAGACAGTCACATGATTATTGATGACTGTCTGTCAATATTGATCATGTGAATTAACATATGAATGAACCACACTTTCCACATCCTGTTGTATCAAAATGCTTTTAATTCTCTGAAAAACTGCACAGTTTTCATTGAACCCGAAGTCATATTGTATCATATTGATATCTAAATATCTGGCATTAATATCAAGATATAAATTTTTTTTTCCGTATAGTTCGGTCCAACAGAGAGCAGCTGTTTGGTTTCTCTCACTTTAAACCTGACTGATGCTCATCGATCATAAAATCCTGTCCCGAAGCTCCGAAACGTGATCACTGCTGTCGATGTTCTTTTTCTCCGCTGTGTGCACTAGCATATGTGAGTTCAGGTGCCATTTACGGCAAAAGCTTTTACTGCACTCGGAGCAGCTGAAGGGTCTCTCTCCCGTGTGAACCTGCTTGTGTGAAGTCAGATGTGCCTTTTGCTTGAACTGTTTCCCACACTCTGAGCAGCTGAAGGGTCTCTCCCCCGAGTGAACGAGCATGTGTCTGGTGAGACTGAATTTCTGGATGAATCCTTCGCCGCAGTCGGGGCAGCTGTAGGGTTTCTCCCCGGTGTGACCCATCGAGTGTTCGATCAAGAGGTACTTGTGTCTGAACTGTTTCCCGCACTCGGAGCAGGTGAAGCGTTTGACCTTCGAGTGGCGCGGCAGGTGACGTGTGAGCTGAATCTTTTGCGTGAACCTTTTCCCACAGTCAGAGCAACAGAACGGTTTCTTTCTTGTGTGAACGGCTTTGTGTTTCATCAGATATTTTCGACGGCTGAATCTTTTACCGCACTCAGAGCAGCTGTGAACGTCACGATCATTCGTCTCAGTTTCAGAAAAATCATCAATCTTGACGACGATCTCTGCTGCTGCTGAATAATTCTCTGGATGTGACTTCCTGTCTGGTTCTGGTTCTGGTTCTGGTTCTTCACAGTTCTCTTCATCAGCTCCTGTTTCCGCCGCATCAGTTTGTCTTTGGTTCAGCTGCAGGAGATGAAGTCTCTCCTCATCGTCTTCCTTTTTCTCAGCGACATTAAAAGTGAATGTGCTTGCATCAGTTTCCAGGCCCTGAGGTTGTTTTACCCAGAATTCCTCCTGCTCCTCTTTAACGTTCTGGAGCGTCATCTCCTCCTGGTTCAGACTGCAGCTCCACTCCTGCTGCTCCTCTTTCATCTGCAGCTGCTGCTCGTCTGAAGGAAACTCTACGACAAAGAGGAGACGAATCACAGTCAGTCGACCTGTCACAATAACAAATTTTGCATGACGATAAATTGTCCCAGAAATTATTGCGATAAACGATAATATTGCAGTTTTGATAACATTTTCAACTAATATAATAATAATGGTATAATAGTGCAAGTACACCCTTTGAAAGATATATAACCAATTATTTTTCAACGAATATTCAAAATTGGAATCATATTATCAACACAACCACAAACGATTAACAAAACGGACTGTCAGTCTCTGTAAACAAAAAACGCACTTGAATAAAAACCACACAAACCAAAAGCAATATATAAAATAGACTCTGTTGCTGATAAGAAAGAAACAACTCACAGTGATACAGCAAAGTCAACTCATTATTCAGTGTCTTTGGTGAATAAAAAACTTATCAAACCTGGCAAAGTTATCAAGCTCATTTTTAATTATCTTGCAATTTATTGATTTATATATTATTGCGACAGGCCTAAACCATCAGAATGTGTTCACTACTGTTATCATTACATGTATGTCCTGAACTTTTTGTACATTGTTATAAAGAAACACATGGATACTGAGTTCACAACCCTGTAAAAGACTAATACCATGACACTGGATAAGAGTATGACCTTGTTTGTTTGTTTGGATGGTGAAAAAACTGTTATTGGTACAGAGCTTTTAAGAATTTACATTCATGTTTTTTGTCAATAAAAACAGTTGGAAACTATTCTTACCTTCAGTTTTCATCCTTACATTAGCGTTTGAGCTTTTGATGTTTCAACGGTTTGATGTAATTTTCTGTCAAGTTTGCAAACTTCAATCGTGAATCGAATTGAAATCGCAATTAGATCTTTTTCTAAAATCTTCCAGCCCTGTCAATTTAACTATCAAGGGAGAATTTTACCTACAAACAGGAAACTTTCATGTCAACTTATGCAACAATTTGCCCCCCAAAAGGTCACTTATACATCGATTTGGATTCTAAAGAAGCATTTTAGCACATTGTGACACCTAAGAGAGAACTTTTATGAACGATTTTGCCCCTAAGAGGACGCTTAGGTGTTGATTTATGTTTATTATGACACATTCAATTGTGTCAATTTGACTTCCAGAGGGGGATTTTAGCAAAATGTGCCTTCAAGGAGAGAACTCCTGCACATGTTTTTGCCTCCCAAAAGTATATTTTTATGTCAATTTCACTTCCAAGAGTGCCTTTTACCACCAAAAATCCTACCAAGGGGCCACAATTAGACTCTCAAGAGAAAACTTTGGCTGATTTTGTCCCTCAGGAGGAATCATAAGCATCAATATAGCTACCAAGAGAGAACTTTTGTCAGTTTGCTTCCGAAAAGGGAGCTTTTTGTACATGTTTAATAAGGAAACACATAGATATTGAGCGCACAAAACTGAATAAGACTAATATCATGAAACAGCACTAAGACTTTGTTTGTTTGGATGGTGAGAACAATAATTACCAGTTGTGGTCAGACTGTCCTTCTCCTTCATGGAGGTGTTTGTGTCCTGTTTGCTGTGCAGCGTGGTGTCCACCATCATTCCCATATTCATGTGTTTAAATAAGAGGGAAACCTCGGAGTAACTGCTGCCTGAAAGAAGAATGCTGCTGGACAACATGAAGTCTCCGGACTGAATCCCAAACTGAAGCAGAGGCTGAGAGTTCCACTTCCACAGACTGTGACCGCTGGAACAAGTCTGTCAGTCAGAAAAACAAAGAAAGGAGCATCACTTCATCATCCTCAGCTGCTCTGTCTCTGTCACACACTCAAAGCACAGCTTACTCACCCACTCCATGATGAACGCAGTGCCCCTGCTGCTTATTTCCAGCTCAAACGGTGAACAACAGCCGCACTTTGTCTTTGTGATGGGATCTACATGTGGACACTTTTGGAGGGGAAGCTGCAGAAAGGTGCCCAGTTTTCTCAAACACTCTTCATATGCGATGCACGCCCTCTTCTCCCTGAGCTGCTCCTGCTCCTGCACAGCCACAGGGTCAGAGGGGAATTTAAAGGGCTTTTCCTCTTCATGCAGCGTCTCCTCCACACCAACCACTGTCTGATGTTCAGCTTCAGAGGCTTTAGAGAGCGCTGACCCTGCTCTGCAGCACAGGAAACAAGGACATTCACACACTCACCAACACATGAGACCCACAATCTGACACATTAAACATTTTCATTAAGTCTGTTAGTGAGATTGAAAAGCTCGTACTTGTCCCTGTGTTCAGAGTGTGTGTGAGTCCTGGACGACTTTAGTTCTTCTTCATCTTCAGCAGAGGTTTTTTTAGTGTAGCTGGAAAAAAACAAACACAACAGCGCAGATTATTTTATTCAGGAAGATTCAGGTGAGCATCTTAAAACCCAAAAAGTCGACCCCCCTCCTGGCCTCAGTGAAATCCAAAATACCCAAAGATCCTTAAAAAGTGGAAAAGAGGCTTCATAACCTAAACATTTATTTAAAATCACTCTTTTACTGTTTGGGCTGAATATTTTCTTTGATGCAAACATAATGTGACGCCCGTTTCTGCCAGTTACGATATAAAAATTAGAAACTGGCTTTGCTGAGATTTCTTTTTATTGTCACTTATTAAGTCAAACGTAAATGTACACTTTTTAGTCTCAAAATTTGAACTTTAACAGAAAATATTTACTTTTAATATCAAAACTTTATCTTTGAGCTTGATATTTAAATTTCTCATCTCATAATTTGAACTTTGTGAACTCAAAGAATTGACTTTTTTGTTTTGTAACTTTGACTTTTTAGTTAAAAATCTGATTTTATATCTCAAATTTTGACATCATTAACTTTGGAAATTAACTTTAATATCTTAACTTTGATGTTTATGCTTGAAATCTATTATTTAATCCAAATATTTTTACTTTTCTCTCAAAATACTGACTGTTAACTCAAAATATTACCTTTTTCTATCACTAAACTTGAACTCTATCTTAACATTTTGACTTTTTCCCAAACTTTTACCTCTGTAAACTGAGAATATTGACCTCTTATCCAAACACTTTGACTTTATAGCTCAAATTTTGTCACTTAATCTTAACACTTTCACTCTTTCTCCCAGAATGTTGACTGAAATCTCTCAAACTATTTACTAATACCTCAAAATATTGTGTAAAAGTATTGGTTTTTTTTTTTACAATACCTTGACTTTTCATCACAATTTTTTTTACTTTTTTTCTCAAAATCTAAACTTTAACTCGTAACTTTATCTTTGAGCTTGATATTTGAATTTCTCATCTCATAATTTGAACTTTGTAAACTCAAAGAATTGACTTTTTTGTTTCATGACGTTGTCTTTTTAGTTAAAAAATCTGACTATTACCTCAAATTTTGACATTATTGACCTTGGAAATTAACTTTTATCTCTTAACTTTGACTTTTTCTGCCTAAAATCTATTATTAAATACTAAAATTTTTACTTTTTCTCTCAAAATTATGACTATTTACTCAAAATATAATCTTTTTCTATCACTAAACTTGAACTTTTGACTTTTTCCCAAACTTTTACCTTTGTAAACTGAAAATATTGACATTTAATCCAAAAACTTTGACTTTTTAGCTCAAAATTTGTCATCTAATATTAACACTTTCACTTTTACTCTCAGAATCTTGACTGACATCCCTAAAACTATTGACTAAAACCTCAATATATTGTCTAAAAATGTTGTTTTCTCACAATATTTTGCCTTTTTTCTCAAAATTTGACTAAATATGAGCCCAAAAAAAACCAAATACTTGTCATGATAAAGGTAAAATAGTGGTTCTGTCATTTATCTGCAGTTTACCTGTAAAAGTGATATTTCCACTTCAGTATTTTCTGTCTGAGAGTAAACTCAGACATTAAAGGTGGTTTTATAAAATCCTCTGAACAAAAAAGATCCTTTAGTCTCAGTTTGGTTATCCTGAGCTAACAGCTTCACTACAGTCTGATAAAAGAGTTAATGACAGATATAAAGATAAAAGCAGCTGTAAATACCTGTTCATGAGGAAGAAGGCCAGCTGTGGGTCTGATTTCATCCCTTTTCTCTGCCTCAGTTCTCTCCATCCTTTAAAAGCTTCTCCCAGATTAACTCGAGTTTCACTTCCTTCACTTTTCTGTTTCCTCTTTAATCTTTGTTTTAATCCACATCCAGAGTCAGGAACCACCAATAAATAACCCAATAAATCTTTTCTGCGAGGAAAACGGATGTTACTCATGTTTTCACCTCTGACAACTTCAGGTTTTCTTCATTGATTTTCAGTGGTGGTTTGTAAACAGTGATAAAGCTCTTTACTGCCACCTACCGGTTTGGAGTGAGAACTAGGAAATACAGTTATGGAGGAAAACATTGGCACCTGGGTTTTTATTTTTTTCGAAAAATACACCATTTCTCCCAGAAAATGTTGCAAGTACAAATATTTTTTTGCATGAATGTGTTTATTTCCTTGATTTTCATCGAAAAAACACAGTAATAAAAAAATGTAAATGGTCACAATTTTACACAAAACACAAAAATTGGGCCAAATCAGACAAAATTATTGGCGCTCATACGTGGTAAGTAACAGATGCTGGTATCAATCATATTTTTCACTGTAAAAGCTGAAATCTAATCAAGTGTTTGTGTCTCATTTTTAGTAAAAATTGTCTTTTTTTTCTTAATATGGAGAATAGTTGAATGAGCCACACTAAACTAACCAGTCCAGAAAAAAATATATATATTGTTTTAAGTTATTTGAAGACAAAAATGAGGCCTGGGTGTCTTGAAACAATCAAGTTTTTAAAAAAAGTTTCTTGGTCTAAGACATTATTTGCATTTCAAAAAAGTCATCAAACAAATGTGGGTTTAATTTAACTTGTGTCAAGTAAATCATCTCTAAGCAATGAGTTAGACATGAAAGTAAAATCTTTCTGAGTGAAATTAAGTTCTTCAAGTCAGTGCAATTGGCCACCGGTGTAATAAGGTGCCAGGATTTCTTTTTAATTTCTATTTTTAATAAAGGCATAGCTAATAATTCAACTATATGTGTAGCATTTTTTCATTACGCAATGACAATCAACAACAATCAGCAATAAGCATGGTCAGTGATAAATATTCAATTCAATATGCAATATTCAATATTTTTAAAGACAAAAATATCACCAGATTTGCTTGAAACAAGTAAAAATCAGCCAAATTTGATCATCAAGTTTTTTGAAATACAAATAATGTCTTAAAACAAGAAACATTTTTTATTTTTATTCCCTTGGCAGATTGTTTTTTACTTGTTTCAAGCAATTCAGACATAATTTTCGACTTAAAATAACTTGAAATTATAATTTTTTTTCTGAACTGGTCTGTTGAATGTGGCTCATATCAGGGATAAAAAGACACAGAACATAAACACTTTATTAGATTTTAGTTTTTGCAGTAAAAAAAAATGAATGAGTTCACGAATGATTGCTCATTGAACTCGTTCAGGTAAAACACAAACTGAGCTGATACAACAAATTTTGGAGAAATAATGAAGCAGGAAACAATTTATATCATATAATATCAGTCTAATTTTTTCAAAATTGTTTGGCAACCTCCATTGGGGTCAGGACCCAGTGGTTGAGAAAGGTTGGTGAATATAACATTAACTCAACCTGCCCTGATAAATTCAAGACCTTAAGACCAACATATGACATGTTTAATGAATTTAAGACATTTAAGGTCTTAATTTTAGATACATGAGTTTAAGATTTTCTAAGGATGTGCAGAAATGAAGCCCACAAAAGCCTGACTCTGCTTTCTGTTTTTGTCTCTGTATCCTCAGGGACGATCCCTCACCATTTCCTGAAGTTTCAGTCAGAGTTTAATAACAAAAACTATCTGCACTTGTATTAATGGAAAGATGTGGAAACTCATAGTTTATAGTCCCAAGAGAAAAATGTATGAACTCTGTTTAAGGTGCAATCAATCAAAACACACAATACTCTGCTCCAAGTGTATTCAAATCCTCTTCCAAATAAATATTTCTTACTTAATAATCAGAAATAACTCAGCTGATTGGATTATAATTACATATGTTGGAATAAGGAAAAAAATAACAGCTGCTCATATTTGAGGCGATGCAGAAAAGTGAGGTGATTCTTCTCCATGACATCTGTTTAGTTTCTCAGATTATTCACTTGATTGATTCTCATAGATCATTAATTCTAAATCTGAGCTCCATCCTCTCCTCTCTCTCTCTCCGTCGTTTGGTTTTGATGAAGCTCTGACGCCCGATCGCCCACACACTCGTGTTTCTTTAACAGAGAAAGTAAAGAGAATCTCTGCTCACAGACGCTGCAGACGTAGACGCTCTTTCTGACCTCTGTGTGAATCCTCATGTGCGAGGTCAGATACCACTCGTGGTAAAACCTTTTGCTGCACTCGGAGCAGCTGTAAAGTTTCTCTTTCGTGTGACTCTGCATGTGTAAAGTCAGATTGGCCTGTCGTTGGAACGTTTTGTGACAAACGGAGCAGCTGAAGGTTTTCTCTTCCGTGTGAATCCTCGTGTGTTTGTCCAGGACGTTTTGGTGTTTAAACTGTTTCCCACATTCGGAGCATTGGAACGGTTTCTTCTCGCCGTGAACCCCCATCACGTGTCTGGTGAGACTGGACTTCTGGTTGAATCTTTGTCCACACTCTGAGCAGCTGAAGGTTTTGTCTGCTGCGTGAATCCTCATGTGACAGGTCAAACCTCTTTTATCAGAAAACCTGATCCCACACTCGGAGCAGCTGTAGGTTTCACAATCATCGCTCTCAGTTTCAGAAGATTCTCCGATCCTGACCTCGATCTCTGCTGCTGAAAAATTCTCTAGATCTGAGTTCCTGTCTGGTTCTGGTTCAAATTCTTCACAGTTTTCTTCACCAGCTCCTGTTTCCATCTCATCACTTTGACTTTGGTGAAGTCTCTCCTCGTCGTCTTCATTTTCCTCAGCGACGACATTAAAAGAGGACGTGTTTGTGTCCTGCTCCTCTTTAATGTTCTGGAGCGTCGTCTCCTCCTGGTTCAGACTGCAGCTCCACTCCTGCTGCTCCTCTTTCATCTGCAGCTGCTGCTCGACGTCTGCAGGAAACTCTACGACAAAGAGGAGACGAATCACAGTCAGCTGTGTTAAAAACAAAACTTCTCCATCAGACCAGAGTTTCTATTTCTCTCCTTCTTGTTTTTAGTTTCCACGTGAATCACATCTCTGGACGTTCATCCTGCTTTCACCAGAGAAGATAAGAAAATGGGTTTTTCAGTGAGTACAAAAAAGAGGAAAAAAATCAAGTATGAAATGTTGTTGAAAACATGGAGAAAACAACAATGATTTTAAGACTTGGTAGAGCTGTGAAGTATCAGTGCATTTGTTATACTGTCCATTATTTTTACAAGTCAAGAGTCAAAGATGGATCTTTTTGTCCTTCAGTTGTTAAAACTGTTATTGGTACAGAGCTTTAAAGAATTTACATTCATGTTTTTTGTCAATAAAAACAGTTGAAAACGATTCTTACCTTCAGTTTTCATCCTTACATTAGCGTTTGAGCTTTTGATGTTTCAACGGTTTGATGTAATTTTCTGTCAAGTTTGCAAACTTCACTAAAGCTTGATTTGAAAAAAAAAATCGTGACTCGAATTGCAATCACATTTAGATCTTTTTCTAAAATCTTTCAGCCCTGTCAATTTAACTATCAAGGGAGAATTTTACCTTCAAATAGGAAACTTTCATGTCAACTTATGCAACAATTTGGTCCCCAAAAGGTCACTTACACATCAACTTGGATTCTAAAGAAGCATTTTAGCACATTGTGCCTCCCAAGAGAGAACTTTTATGCACGATTTTGCCCCTAAGAGGACGCTTAGGTGTTGATTTAACTTCCAGAGGGGGATTTTAGCAAAATGTGCCTTCAAGGCGAGAACTTCTGCACACGTTTTTGCCTCTCAAAAGTACATTTTAATGTCAATTTCACTTCAAAGAGTGCCTTTTACCACCAAAAATCCTACCAAGGGGCCACAATTAGACTCTCAAGAGAAAACTTTGGCTGATTTTGTCCCTCAAAAGGAATCATAAGCATCAATATATCTACCAAGAGAGAACTTTTGTCAGTTTGCTCCCCAAAAGGGAACTTTTTGTACATGTTTAATAAGGAAAAACATGGATACTGAGTGCGCAACACTGAATAAGACTAATATCATGAAACAACCCAGCACTAAGACTTTGTTTGTTTGGATGGTGAGAACAATAATTACCAGTTGTGGTCAGACTGTCCTTCTCCTTCATGGAGGTGTTTGTGTCCTGTTTGCTGTGCAGCGTGGTGTCCACCATCATTCCCATATTCATGTGTTTAAATAAGAGGGAAACCTCGGAGTAACTGCTGCCTGAAAGAAGAATGCTGCTGGACAACATGAAGTCTCCGGACTGAATCCCAAACTGAAGCAGAGGCTGAGAGTTCCACTTCCACAGACTGTGACCGCTGGAACAAGTCTGTCAGTCAGAAAAACAAAGAAAGGAGCATCACTTCATCATCCTCAGCTGCTCTGTCTCTGTCACACACTCAAAGCACAGCTTACTCACCCACTCCATGATGAANCAGCACTAAGACTTTGTTTGTTTGGATGGTGAGAACAATAATTACCAGTTGTGGTCAGACTGTCCTTCTCCTTCATGGAGGTGTTTGTGTCCTGTTTGCTGTGCAGCGTGGTGTCCACCATCATTCCCATATTCATGTGTTTAAATAAGAGGGAAACCTCGGAGTAACTGCTGCCTGAAAGAAGAAACGACGACCTGTTGTACTTCAGAGGCCTGACTTAGGGTTTGACTTCGTCTCCGACTCTCAAGGTGAAGGTGTCTCTGTGACCGCTGGAACAAGTCTGTCAGTCAGAAAAACAAAGAAAGGAGCATCACTTCATCATCCTCAGCTGCTCTGTCTCTGTCACACACTCAAAGCACAGCTTACTCACCCACTCCATGATGAAGGCAGTGCCCCTGCTGCTTATTTCCAGCTCAAACGGTGAACAACAGCCGCACTTTGTCTTTGTGATGGGATCTACATGTGGACACTTTTGGAGGGGAAGCTGCAGAAAGGTGCCCAGTTTTCTCAAACACTCTTCATATG
>RPOG01006036.1:0-27013 GCA_008086565.1 Thalassoma bifasciatum
AATTAGAAAGAGGAAAGGTCTCAGTTTCACTTAAAATACAACCATCTCAGTCATAACTTGGACAGTGGTTAAGAAATGTGATAAAAGCTTTGTCAATGTAATTACTTTGGTACCAGCATTCACTAGGAGAAGGATGAATGCACACAGACTTTTTATTGCTCATTCCATTTATTTTTAAACGTAAAAAAATAGAATAATTTAAAAAAAAGTTTCACATCTTAGCATCAAAACAAAATACGTTCTCTGTTCTTTCCCCAGATGAAGAAAGTTATGAAACTTAGTTGACCTTGAAACAGTAGCTTGTCTTTCCGCATGGAGTTAACGAATGTAAGCCCAAGGTATCTTGCAAAACAGGTTTCAGTGAGGAGTGGATGCTATATAAAATCCTCATGTCCTACTGAGAACAAATCTAGTTCAAAACACTGTCTGTCAGTTTAAGGTCAAGAGTCAGTGAAAGGGCATCATGGCAAACTGGACCATCTGGATTTTCATCGCATGTTTAATGCTGCTTAGCACAGGTGAGCTATGACATTGGTTTATGGTTTTATTTCATATATTATTGACAATTCTAGGAAATGAATTGTTGTTTTGTCCACAGTGTTTTGAGCGAACTCTCCATGGCTTCACCCGAATGTATTATGTGTAAATGGAAGGGCTGTGTATATTAACAGCACAGTACAGAGTATTTAAAATGACTCTTAAAATCATGTAACTCAAAACACAAGTTATAAGTGTTAAAAGTGTAGTGTTATAAGTTATATGGGAAAACAGAAGTTAGAAGTGTTAGAAGTGTATAATTTCCATTTTGAGCCTATTGAGTGTTTAGTTTTGAAAAATATAGGGGTTTTTATGTGTTGATGTGTGACTTGAAACACCATTTGAAGCAGTATAAAATAATGTATAAAATTTCTGAGGTAGTCAAAGGAAAAAAAAAGTGTTTAAAATTTCAGATTGGTAGAGATAAAAGCATTTCCCCATATTAATCCTCTGATGCATGAATTAAGAAAGTCAGTGTCAGGATTTTTTCCCTTGAGTGTTTTTATTTGTCTTAAAGCATGAAAAAAACTTTCCTATTTTTCTTCTTTTCAAATATTTGGAACTGAGCATTCAACTTAAAACAGTGTGTACTTAATGTAAATATGACTTATTTTTTTGTTTGACTTTTTTTTAGGTGATTTCATGAATAATCTTTTTTTTAATGCTTTGCGAAATATTTTCACTGTCTTTCATCCATTTTAACACTGAATAATTTATAGTCATTGTGTTGTTTTACCCTCAAAATGTTTGTCTGGAACTTTTTTTAAAAACATATATATATTTGGAAAAAAGAATTGAAAACATTTTTTCTAAGAAGAATAAAAATATCCTGACACAGGCTAATATGAATTTCCACCATATGAATCATTGAATTTAGGAGTAAATAACCTTTAAATAGGTGTCCTATGCAGTGACCACTATGCACCACAGGGTTAAGTGTAAACTTGAATGATGTATAGATAAATATAAACATTTATACAAATCTGGGGAGTAGACCCGTTATTTCATAAAACATGTAAATTTTGAATAACATTGCATAACAACTTGTTAGGACCTTATCATATACATTGCCTGGCAGAAAAAAATCACCCCTAAAAAAGGTCGCACACTGTAATATTTTGTTGGACGGCCTTTAGTTTGATTACAGTACGCATTTGCTTTGACATTGTTTCAATAAGGTCCTGCAATGTCCCAAGATTTATTTCTACCCAGTGTTGCATTATTTTGCATAGATCTTGTGTTGATGATGGGAGAGTCTGACCACTGAATAAAGTCTTCTCCAACACATCCCAAAGATTCTCAATGGGGTTAAGGTCTGGACTCTGTAGTGGCCAAACCATGTGTGAAAAGATATCTCATGCTCCCTGAACCACTCTTTTCACTATTTGAGCCCCATGAATCCTGGTATTGTCATCTTGGAAAACGCTAATGCCATTGGGGGAGAAAAAAATCCATTGATGAAATAACCTGGTCATTCAGTATATTCAGGTAGCCAGCAGACCTCATTCTTTGGGCACATGCTGTTGCTGAACCTAGACTTGAGCAACTCCAGCAACCCCAGATCATAGCACTGCCCCCACAGGCTTGTACAGTGGGCATGAGGCATGATGGGTGCATCACTTCACCTGCCTCTCTTCTTACACTGATGAGTCCAAGATGATGGTTCTCCACCATCCTTCCAGTTTTTAATTATGCATTGGACAGTTCTTAACCCAATTTGAATTATTTCTGCTGTCTCCTTGGATTTTCTCTGCTTGATGCCAATGATTTGACCCTTCTTAAACAGACTAAAATCTTTCCCACAACCACAGGATGTGCCCATCTCCATAGTTGTTTAAAAAATGAGAAGTTACTCATTGCATCAGCTGGGGTTAACTAACTTGTTGCCAGCTGAAAGATAATCGCCAATGCAGAAATTACTCAACATGAGGCTTGTACCTATTTGCTTAGTTAAATCCAGGTGAGGACTGTTTTTTGGCCAGGCAGTGTGTTTTGAAATGATCTGGAAAAGGCAGCCTAACTGTAGCACCACCCAGTGTCCAGTCTTTAAACGTGCACAGAAAGTTTTCCTTTTTCCACTATTAAAGCGGCACAATATAAGGTGAACAGAAGTGTATGAAAAGGGCTGTATGAATAAACTTTGTTTGACTGACTGTTGTGTATCTCTCTGTTTAACAGGTTCAAAGGCTCAGGGTAAGCACAATTCATTTTATTTCAGCCATCTAATTTCAAAGTGTGAACACATACCATAACAAATGATTGCATGAATTATCACTAATGATTCACTATGTTCTATGTCCTCTTGAAGACTGTGGTATAGCTCCTTTGAATACAAGGATAGTGGGCGGTACTAATGCTACTGCGGGGTCCTGGCCATGGCAGATCAGTTTGCACATTGTAACTCCAGTCGTTCAAAGACACATCTGTGGAGGGACCCTAATCAGTGACCAGTGGGTCCTCACAGCAGCTCACTGCATCCTAACGTAAGACAAGTTCATTAACTGTTGCATGTGCAATGTTAATAAAAAAGTTTTCAAGATAAAGTACAAGTCAAAACAGTGATTTGATGTGTTGTACACCCACTACAGAATTTTTTGCCATCAGTGTGTAAAAATAGTGTGATGGTGGTGGTGAGTGAATGTGACTAGCAGTGTAAAAGTTCTTTGCTTGGTTAGAAAACTTGTAAAAGCACAACATAAGTGCATGTCCATTTGCTAGAAGTTGGTGAACATCACTGATTTGACAGGGTGGTCATGTTAGAAAATATTGCAACTGTAATCAACAAGGCCACAGTGGACAAGCTGCACAAACAAACACGTTCCCCTTATCATATAAATCCTTTATATATATATTTTTTCCTTCACTATTTTTATTGTTTGCTGGACGGTGAAACTGATTATGCTGTCAAGCATGTTTCTGCCCTCAAGAATCTGTCAGAGTAATGACTCATCAAAACTTTAACACACATCGATTAAAAGGGAAATACCAGAATCTTAACTGGAAATAATTGTAAAACTTGTGAGATAAAATTCCACAACCAGATTAAAATCAAAAGGACTGTTCTTCTCAAAGTACCTTAAATTCGAAACTTTAAGTTAAAGTTTTTCAGATATTCTTTAGCAAATGAAAAATGCTGACAGGTGGAGTTGTCCCACAACACAAAGCTGTAAAGAACATGTAAGAGTTTTACCAGAAATTAATTGTTGTACCCTCTTTGATCCAGCCGCAGACTCCGATTCTGGCTTCTCTACCTTGGAAGAGAAAGACAGAGTGGCTCTAACGTAAATGAGGTGAACAGGACTGTGTCACGGATCATTGTTCATCCTAACTACAATGACACCTTATTTAACAATGACATCGCCCTGATGGAGCTTAGCAGCCCTGTTAATTTTACGGACTTCATCCGACCTGTCTGCTTGGCGAGTAACACCAGTGAATTCCACAATTCCACCTCTTGCTGGACCACAGGCTGGGGCAGACTTGGAAGAGACGGTGAGTATCAGGTCATGATGTGCACAGTGCACTCAGACTGAGTTAGCATTCATGCTGGTTAGTAATAATCAAGTAATCCATCGTTCCAACAGTCACAGTCACAGTGAATAAATCCTACTGACTTTTGTGAACTCAAGTTAACATGTGAACAGAAAGCAAATGTCAATGTAACATGCTAGCACACTGGCTTAAACAGTCTTTTTTTGTCTCCCATAGAACCCTTAGTTGCCTTTAATTCTCTCCAGGAGGTTCAGATCCCTGTCATTGGACCTAAGCAGTGCACTTGCAGCTACCTTGTTGAACCACTGGCAAACATCACTGCTCAACAGATGTGTGCTGGGCAGGAGGGCAAAGGAGCATGTCAGGTAAGATATATGCATATATATTTTTATTCATTGGTACAGATTTGGCACAGAAAGGTAGCCATCTATTTTTGTTGTACTTGTTATAATAAAAATAATAATATTTTTCTATCTCTAAAATCATTTGTATTTTCAACACAAGCACAGACTTTCAAACATTAATTTTAGAACTTTTAGCAATTTTTATCCTATTAACTGTCAAAGAGACTATTTGACATACATGACAAATCAAAATAACTATTGATCGATACAGTAGTATAAAGTGTTTTTGTCTTTCCTGCTCTAGGGGGACTCTGGTGGACCTTTGCAGTGTCAACAAGGCCTACAGTGGATCCAGGCAGGCATAACCAGTTATGGAGTACCTTGTGCTGTGGCTGGTTTCCCTGAGGTTTATGCCCGAGTTTCTGAATTTCAGGAATGGATCGTGGATCAAGTGGGTGGGGGGAATGTTAGCTTTGCGACTTTCACCTCCAGTGGCACCGATCCAGACGATAGTTTTGTGTGTAGACGTGATACTAATACTACTAGTAATTCAACCATGGTTGACTCCGGGGCATCAGGAAGCAGTGGCCAAATAATATTAGTTACAATTTTAACCATGTTCCTGCTTCTCTGTCTGGTCTTTTAGAATTAGAATTGACACAACCTTTCCAGAGCAAGTATCGAGTTCAACATAAACTATTAAGTACAGCTCTCCCAGTAAGAAACAGACCACCCCAGTGAGTAAATGGTTGCCAGCACTAAGTAAGGAATCTGAAAACAAAGGTTAACCCTGGTATCGCCTTATTAACTACAAATTATAGCCCCTGGTCATCAGATTCCTCTCCATATTTCTTGCTTTGAAGGTTGTAAAGGCAGCAAGCACAGGGCTCTTGGGCCAATGCTCAGACGACCCCCAGCCTTGGGAGAGCCTCCCATAGCCAATAATTGTTGCATCCTGAGTGTGCCATTATATTTGGGTTGTAAATTACATAATGATAAGTCTTCTTTGCCTGTTTAATTAAGAACTAATTCATGTAAATTTGCAAATTGCCAGAAGCATGTGTCACTACGCAGTCAGGGCCAAGTGAAAAAACAAAAAAACAAAAAAACAAAAAAATATTTTACTGCCCTGGGACAAATAAAAGAGCACTTTCTTTTTGCACTAGTTGGCAGCACATGCAGCCAATCAACTTGTAGCCCTTTGTAGTACTTATGAAGGTCTTTTCCTCCTGCCTTAAGTCTTGCTTATGTTGTACTTTGCTTTGTACAAAGCGGTGCAAGATGAAATTATAGAATGGAATGAAAACTATGAAGGTCAATAATTACATCTTAATCCTGTCATTTTCCTGTTAGAAGAAATATGATAGCTAAAAGGTTTTCAAGATCAACCTTGGTCAAAATTAGATTTGAATATCTGTCTATTCTTACTCTATTCCCCAAAATGAAGAAGTTAATTTTGAAGTGATTAACAATATTTATGTAGCAGATTCTTTGGGGCGAGGTTTATTTGAATGATTGATGCATATGTATACGGAAAATCTTTTCATTGGTTGCACTACTATGGCTCGATACAAAACATTTTGTGTCTGATTTTTCATATGACTTAGCTTGGTGTGGTTATGCAAAACAAAGATATTAAATAATTGAAATGTTTTGAGACTCTAAATTGCTTGAGTCTTATTTATAATTCTCTGATTTGCCTTGATTTAAATTGCTGAAGTTTTGTGTCACTAATGAATGTTAATTTAAGATGATTATTTGTGATGCTCTTGTTGAATGTACCCATTGTTTTGTTCTGCACATTTATGATCAAGCAATAAAAGAATGAATGAATATGAGAATTTATTTATTTTTTCTCCTTTATTAGAAAAATATAAACATCATTACGAAAAGGAGCAAACAAATATGAAACGGACATACTGCCAGGATTTGGGGGGGGGGGGGGGGGGGGGGAGAGACAATGCAAGCAGACTGATAACTAAGCACAAGGGTCCGGATATAGAGTTCTGGTTCCTTCTTAGAGGCACAAAAAGAGGGTTTGGTTTCTGTAGCCTCAAATTTAATACAGCTCAAAGTCACTACAAATATAGTCCAACACAAATAAGTGAATCAATAAAATGATAGTGATGTTGAAAGTTTTGTCACATCGGGCGTGTTGCGTTCATGTAACCGGAAAAACGAGTTTCCAAGTAGAAAATGCATGTGAATGACTGCTCCGTTCGGGACAACGATTCAGAAACTCGTCAACGATATCTATCTTCAACATGGCAGACAGCGTTTCAATTTAATTGCAAAAACGTCGACTTTTTAATTAAAATGTCGTTGCAACACGGAATCTCCATTGGCTGTCGTCCAAACTGACTAAAATTGTGGGGAATTAGTTTTTATTTACATTAGAGCTGCTATTTAACTACTTAGTGGTGTCCCACACGGATGAAAAAGGCAGGTGTATTCACAGTTATATGTAAGAAGGCTAGATGCGTCACCGTGGCGGCCATCTTGGAACAGGCCTGCTCTGCACTGTAGTCAGTGGAAAGGATGATGATTTACTCACTAAAACTCCCGTAACTCGCTCAATTCTTGACGGATTTACAAACGGATTGGTGGATTACAAACTTTATTCACGTGGCTATTATTCAGGCTGAGTTTTCAAATCGCATTTTTTTATTGAAAATATTCTTAAGGTTACAAGTTAATTAACTAAATTTATGACAGTTATAAAAAACCGACCAGTTTGAAAATCGGTTGAAAATTGAGCAATCTACTGTTATTTCAAAGTCCATGCTCCATTGTCTGTAATGTAATGATTGATCGAGCAGCCCTGTTCCAAGATGGCCGTCATGTGACGACGTTACTTCTCATTGGCTTACAACGCACACAAAGCTTCTACCCTTCTTTTATATACCTATGGGTATATTGCATTATATTGAGCTCGGCTCTGTACAAGCACATGAACGCACCTGAAAGTGGAAGTTTCCGAGGAGCACGTGAATGAGGCATAAACGTCCTGCAAGATGGCAGCCACCAACCTAGAGGAGCAGTGCACATCTGTGAGGAAGAGACATGTTGGAAATAGTAAAACAGAGACTACAAGTCAAGACAACAGTGGAGAAAATGTCGGAAACACCAGCAAAGACAAGAGGAAAGAGAAGGAGCCTCAGTCGTTGGAGACAGGAACTTACTGGCTCTCTCGTATCGTGCTGCTGCGCTCCGTGGCTTTTATTTACTGTAATTATGTCAACTTAATGTTATAAATGTGTCACTTTTCTTAATGAGCTCTCAACAGTACAAAGACACAATTACTACTGACTGTTCACGACTTGCCTAGATCCTTTTTGTTTAGAAAATAGTCTCAATTTGTCCCCTTGTATACATGGATTATGATTTCACTTATTACAAACTGGGTATTTCTCTGCTCTCTGATCAGCTGTGAAGATAAATTTGGCATGATTATGCTTAAACCTGTGTGAAGTCAGTGTTTCCCCTTAAAGATAAGCTTCATAGTTGAGGATCATATTTCACTGCAACCAAAACAGAAGAGTAAGGTTCTCTGAATGACCTCATCCAATCTGTCCTGTTTTCAGAACTTTATTATTTACTCTTTAAATAGGACATGCCATGTGTACAAAATGTCACTCTTCAGCCTTGCCTTAATATCATGGTGATGCAAACAGTCTTTTATAAGTTCCTTAGATGCGATACCTTAGTAAAAGTACAATCTCACCAGAAATGAGTTTGGAGGAAGTTAAAGTCACCTTTTAGAATATTAAATCAGTAAAAATGTTAGAGTACCTGATAATTAGTGTACTTAAGTATCAAAAGTAATTTCCTAATACAAAATGTAATCAAGTATTAGAAGTAAAAGCTATTTGTTTATTAAAATGAGCACTTTGATTTTTTGAGAATGGAATTTATTTTGGCTTCCTTACAGTAAAATCACAATATCCAGGCACAGGAGAAAGTGGCTTGAACTTCTTCAACGTTGTCATCATCAAGGGTAGCATTCTGACAGCACAGAATACTGGAAGACTGTTCATTATGTCATGCTGGTGTTTTTGTTCTCTGAAATCCCTCACATTGGCCATATGTCAGCTACAGTGATTTTACATGACACAGAAAGAGTGTAGCGTTTAAAACCTTGTATTATATGAACCACTAAGAAAGTAAACACGATCAGTGAATTATTTAATTATTCCTTCATTCTCATTTCTCTCCTCTCTCTTTTGTAGTTGTGGCATTCAGCGTTGCTTACAACCAGAACAAGCAGCTGATAGGAGAACACGGCCTGATGCCCTGTAAGAACTACCTTAACAGTGTGAAGCGTTACGTAGGGGGGAAGATAGGCTTAGCAGCCTTCACGTATACACCCTCCATCCTCTGGATGCTGGACTGGAGTGATATGGACGCCAACCTGGATGGCATTGCCCTGGTTGGAATGGCTCTATCTGCATTTGTCCTGGTGACGGGGATGGCCAATATGGTGATCATGGTTACACTGTGGATTCTGTACCACTCCCTGGTCAATGTGGGACAGCTGTGGTAAGTCTGAGAAATACATTTACAAAATACTTGTAGTAATTAGTATATAAAAAGCTTACGAAATATCTAGAATTTCAGATTGGTTTCTCAAAGCTTGATGTCAGGGGCTTAAAACAGTGACAAGAATAATGCACAAAGTTGTAGATTTAACAGGGATTTAATCAGACCTAAGTGTTAGTATCTTTAAACATAATGAAAATACAGAAAAAGAGATTTCTTATTAGGTTAAGCTCCTGATCAGAAATAAACTATTAGGTTACAGCGCACATCCTTGGTTAAAAGCAAAAGGTATTATTATTATGGTAAATATTAACAGCCTACCTGTCTCCGATAATTACTACCTTTCATAACTGCAAGTGAAATGACCAAGGGTCCTGCCTACACATGATCAGATAATCAGAAGCAATTTAAAGTAACATAAGGCTTTAGTTTTGGACCATAAAACTTTGATATATAGAAAACCCTTCAATTTCCTCAATCTCAAACACAGCCATCCCTGAATAAATCAGAAAAATGTAAGAAATCTTGCATTTTTTAAGTTAAAAATTCTAGTTATTCATGGTGTCTTATTTTGTATTCTTGTTTCTTATTTTAATTTCTATTTTGTATCTTGTAGGTACTCTTTTGGTAAGTCAACTCAACAGGTCCACATCAGATGACTTGATTTTCAACCATGACTCCAGGGGTACTTCTTTTTCATTCTAATTCACATAGAAGGTATATTATGTCAAATTATTAATTAATTTGAGTCTCTCAGGTCTTTGGCAAAAAAAAAAAAAAAGAACACTGTAAGCCCTCAAAACCCTTATAAATTTCCCCATAGATTTATCACCCAATAGGAGACACTTCAGTTTTAACTGCAAATAAAGATTCTTAAAATGTACCAAATAAAGACAAAACAAACCAAACTCATGTGTTATAGCAAAAAGAGGTGAAACAGATAAAACTACACAATCAACTCTGATAATTCCACAACAGTTCCTGCTGAAGCAACGTAAAATTGTAATGTGACATTATAGACTGGATGTCTCACTAACTGCCCATCACAGCAGAATTAAGCAGCACAGACCATGGACAGACAGATAAACTGATCTTTGCTTCTCTGTATTGTCTGGTGTTTTGGTATTTGACAGTGACATTATTTCTAGAAAGCTTTTGATGGGGAAAATGTTACTGTGATGATTTCCTCAGGTTGGGAGAGTCAACTCCTGGAAACAGGGTTTTTGGCTATTTTCTTATGCCCAGTGTGGACTTTGTCCCCGGTTCCCCAGCACTGTCCCCCTTCTCTCATCTGCATATGGACCTTCAGGTGGCTCATTGTTCGCATCATGCTGGGGGCTGTAAGTCATCCACTTTTAAAGCTGTGTTTTAGTAAAGCCAATATTTACATTTTATTTTTAAAACTTAGATAAGTCCAAAACAGTTTGGGGGTTCATGTAGGATTATATTTCTCCGTACCCAATGCATTTTGATCAATTCCATCATTAATCTTAATCTTGACTCTGTGGACTTTTTTATTCATATCAGAGAAAACTCTTGGGTGTTATGCAGGAGTTTGGGGCTGGTCTTACCAGGAAAAGACATATAATATGGGCTTATCCAGATGGGAGCTACAAGCTAAAGCTAAATATGGGATTACAGTATCTGCTGCTCCATTTTCTATTAAATTGACCTGATGCTTTCTTTGTTTGATTTAACACAGCTGCTGAAATTCTGATATTCTGCATGTTATTTTTATTTATTTTATTTTTTTTGGTCTCTTTCAGGGTCTTATTAAAATCAGAGGGGACAAATGCTGGAGAGACCTCACATGCATGGACTATCATTATGAGGTTTGTATTTATTGGTACTCCAGAACTCCAAAGACTTTAGTGGCTGGACCTAAAGGAGGAGACTGAGACGGAAAAACAGTCTTTAAGATACAAAATTAGAATAATAAACGATAACTTCTGTCGTAAGATTAAAAATCACAGATGATGGTTTTGCTGCAATGTATTTCTTGAACTTTCCAAAATGAATCTGAAATCTCTCCTTGAATTTTGCGATATAAAATGTCCCTTAAACCAAAGTTGATTAAATTACCAAAACGAGCACAAAAACATTTACAATTAGTTAAAGGAACTCATCACTGAAATATGATCACTTTTCTCTCACCTTGCTTCATGTATTTTGTGACTAGTATGTTAGTGTTTGTTTAGAAAATGAATGAAAACCATTCTCTTTTCTCTCTTTATGCCTCTATCTCTCCATCATTTCTCAGACCCAACCAGTGCCCAACCCCCTGTCCTATTACCTGCATCGCTCCCCTTGGTGGTTTCACCGCTTTGAGACTTTGTCTAACCACCTCATTGAGCTTGTTTTCCCGTTTTTCACTTTCTTGGGCAGACGGATGTGCATGGTCAATGGTGCCATTCAGATTCTCTTTCAGGTAATCTACTGTGTAAACCATCATAAACTTGATGATAAATCGAGTAGATCTTTTGAGAATTGATGTTCAGACTTGAATCCTTTGAAAAGAATCCAAAAAAGACTTGAATTCGTGAAGAATCAATTTCTTTGTCAAAGTTATTTTTTCCAATACCAAGAATGCAGCTACAAGAAGATCTGAGTATAGATTAATGTGTGGAAAAAAATGAACTGAAACAGTCGTAGCACCTAGCTGCTAAAGTGAAAATTAAAGGGGGTCTAAATAATTTCTAATTACACCATCTATCATCATCTATCTAGACAGACAAAGTGGTGCTCACTTACTAACTGTTTAAATATGCATTTTATCTACTATGTGTGGTTTAAAATATTTTTAAGTCAGTAATCCTCTCCATTTCTAAATTGAAATCTTTTGAATACTTCATCTCACAAATGTGAACACAGTCAGACCCAGCAGTCAAATTATTGATCTAGGTTACCTCACTTCTGGTGTCTTTCTTTTGGCTGTCTCTCGTGGTATAGGTGGTTCTAATACTGAGTGGGAACCTCAGTTTCCTAAACTGGCTGACCATTGTTCCGAGTCTGGCATGTTTTGATGATGCCTCTTTAAGCTTCCTGTTTCGCTCTGGAAACCGAGCAAAGATGGCAGTTTTGGAGATACAGAATGAGAATAAAGCCAAGTGCAGCCCTAAACCCACAAAAGGTAATCATGGACATCAATGGAGTTTAATGCAATGTATACCCTAAGAGTCATACTTTAGTAATCTGTTATGTCTTTTAAACATTGTAAACAAGCAGATATATATTAGAATGGAACTGTTTGCCTCAGCTGACATTTGTGAATACCACCAATCTGCTTATAAAACCACAGGGGACGTATTCAAGCTGTATCACGTTCCTTTAACTGCCTAATGAAGTGTAATAGGCAAGTTGTCTGGACTATCATCTGGACCCAACATTCAGTTTGTTCTATTTTAAAAAGAGAGACTCGATCAGACCCAAACAAACTGTTCAATCTTTTTTGTGTACCACTACCAACTCACAAAGAAGTCAGATATAACACTTCTCTTTTGATATATTTACATTTTTATGCAATCCAACTCATTGGTTTTATGTTTGTGTATACATTCGCATACAGGTATGTTGATACGCAAAACCATGAACATCTCTTTGGGCGTTCTGATTGGATTCCTGAGTGTCCCTGTGGTGATGAACCTGTTGAGCTCCAGGCAGATAATGAACACTTCTTTTGACCCACTGCGCATCGTAAACACATACGGTGCCTTTGGAAGGTAAATTGTGGGACATGTAGAAAATGGATCTCTAAGTTTATGCCAAAATATGAAACAAATATTCCTACCTCATGAGAGCCATTGCAGTATTGCATTCTGTACTTGAATTTGCATGTGTGCAGCAGTATATTTTCATCCATCAGCTCTAAACTCTCAAAATATTTTTATTATCTTCTGAGACATTCTGGTTTGTCAAATATAATGTTCCAAATGGATCTCACTGTTTTCAGCATAACCAAAGAGCGTACTGAGGTGATTTTCCAAGGCACTCAAAGTCTGGATCCCAAAGACCCAGAGGCAGTTTGGGAAGAGTACCACTTCCTGTGTAAACCAGGGGATGTTTATCAACGGCCATGTTTGATATCTCCGTACCACTACCGCTTAGACTGGCTCATGTGGTTTGCTGCTTTCCAGGTGAAATTTGATCAACACATATTTATCTATATAGTGTCACATCACAGATTACACAAGGAACATTTGATTATAGATATCTATGGATTACTTCGAGAAAGTGATTGGCTACAATGGCATGGTGGAGATGCAGGAGCCCTCTTATGGTTTACAGCAATCTGCCTTGACTCCTTAAGGAAAATGATTTTATTTTTTAGACTCCTTGATTTATACAAGTTAGATGGAAAATTAATCCCAGTAAATGTCTTTCTTGCCTCAAACAAGATGCAATATTCACACAAAACAGTCAGAAACCCAGAGTACCACCCATGCTGATGTGGTCAAAAATAAAAAATAGTTAGAGACTGGTATATAACATCTACACACACCATAAATAAAACTTCCAACATTGCTCAGGTTGAGTGTGTTTCAAAAATGATAGAGCGCCATTACCTGCAGAGAGTCAATTATTGTTTCTTATCATGTGATTTCACTTTTTTCCCTGGATTGTTTCTCGTAACCCTCATCATATTAACATATGTCACTGTCCCATGTAGACCTATGAGCAGAGTGAATGGGTTATTCACATAGCTGGACGCCTACTATCAAATGATACCACAGTCCTCTCCCTGCTTGGCCACAACCCCTTTGAAGGCAGAGAGACTCCCAGGTAAAAAGAGCAGTAAAAGATCAAAGCAAAGAATGAATTCAGCTACCTTTGTTAAGTAGTATGTGGTAGAATGTAGAAGTAGAAGTAGTAGTCGTAATAGATGTATCAGTAGAATGAAGAGCCAGGTTACGTTTGCTCGACTGGGTGAAGTTTTAGCTGGTAGATGAGCACTGGTAGGACATGATGAATATTTGGTTAAGCTACAAGTTAGGGACCACCCTCAGAGCAGGGCTGTGAAGAACACTAAATACAGCTGAGTATGAGCTTTGGTCCAAACTCAGTGTACAGGGTTTGTTCGTTGTCACGGTCCAAACAATAAAGCTAAGTAATTACTAATAAATACATTGCTTTGGGCTTGCATACTGCAAAAAGTTGGCTTGTATAAGGGAAGTTAGTATCAAAAAGATCTTTCCATTAATTTACTTGAAAACAAACCTTGGCAAGAGTCATGTCTTATGACAGGAGGGGCTTGTGCTAAAGGAAAACGGAGACTTTATTCCAAAAGAACAATATCTATTGGATAGTCCTGACAGTGCCTTTGAGGGTTTGTTTTTAATTTGTTTGTTGGAGTGATGCCATAATAATTTCTAATAATAATTTCATTTGGAATTTCTTCTCAGTATGATTTCAGCTCCTCCTTGTGTTCTTCTCAGGTGGGTTCGTGGGGAGCATTTCAGGTATAAGTTCAGCCAGCCCGGCAGCACGAGTGCAGCACAGGGGAAGTGGTGGTTGAGAAAACGCATCGGCCCTTACTTCCCCCCTGTTGACCTGGAAGGACTAAGGAGCTACTTCCAATCCAGGAACTGGCCTCATCCACACATACCATCAAACAGAAGCTAGAACTACTACTGTTGGACTGTGCCAAAGTACCAGGTTGGGAACACAGAACCTCATGTTGAGGTTAGAAAGGAGTCTTCTCAGATTAACTGTGGCTCCTAAAAAGAGATACGATGACAAAGGATGTCATCAGGTTTTACCAAATTGCAAGGTTTCACCAAATTGCAAGGTTTCAACTTGGAATTTGTTCATCAATTTGATAACTAAGGTGCTGCTCTGTATCATTAAAAATTCAAGCCTTTTTTATTTCATAAAACCACAGCAAAGACCAATGCTTATTTTTTTCTCTTGTCTAAACTACTGATATAAAAGCTGTTATAAAAGTTTTTCTCTTAATTTATGTAGTTTTTTTTTCATTCAAATGATAAACACATACACATCAACTTCTACTAAATACCCCAAGATAAAATATAAGATATAAGATACAGATCATAGTGCAGCTTCACTTTATTATATTGACACTTTCAGCTGAATTCTATTTTACATGGACAGACAATTGCATATTACTGTCTGAAATTTAAAACTCATTAAAATCATTTCTGTGTTTTGATGATGTTTAAACTAAGGGTCAAATACTTCAAAGTAAAATACATGTATTGAAATGACGAAATTATGAAAGTATTGTCTGCAAGGTCCCTTTTTTCAACAAAAGACGGAAAAAAAATACTGTCACCACGACAACAGGGTCCAGAATCACACAAACCAATGGCCGCGTTGCTTCCATAATCAGTTGTTCAACATCTCATAGGAGCAAATGTCACTTGGTCCAGACTGAAGGTTCTATAACAACTGGGGTGAGGAAGACGAGATTGTCAGTTGACCAGTCTAATTGTCTCTTGACAGGGTGGGTAAGTGCTTTGAGGAGCTTTATTCTTTCTTTCGATGACTCCTTTCCTCGTAGATTTGTTCAGTGAATGGTCTGCAAATGTTGTAAGACACACGTTATAACAAGCTGTGACCTCAGCTGGACCAACAAGTGTGTCAACGTACTGACTGAGAACATTTGGGGATGGATGGGGAGGGAGGTTTAAAAAATTAAAGGGACATCAGTTCACATCATTTTCTTAGGGTGCCAACATGGACTGTTGACAGAAAACTTACCCTTCAAACCTTATTGCAACACTGTAAACCATGGCTACCATGGCAGTCAGGACCAGACCAACAGGACTGGCACCTCTGCAAAACAGACAAGCAATAAATTATACAACAAAAGTGCCACTTAACTTGCATGATATACAATACATTCTTCAGTGATGTGATGGTTTTAAAGTGTTACCATACTGATGAACCACAGGGATGAGTAAAGCAATAACAATAAAATCCAGACATTTTTTATCTAATATATGCAATTCATCAAGTTATTTCATTTTGATAATAAATTTAAAACGTGATAAATTTGATTGAATTCAACTTTAAAGAAAACCATTCAAGTGCAGTTTATAAAAAAAGGGCAAGTTTCTTGAAGAAAAAATGTCTGCCGTAGCAGCAGCTCGTATTAATCAATAATTCGCTTCGTAAACTGCATCTCAAGCTAGAATTTGTCTTATATAGTGAAGGAAAAACAGAAAACAAACATACATCAGGTCTGTTTGATTTGACAGCAGTTTTAAACTCTCAAACTTTTAAAACAGTAGTAGTCAGAAAGTGTATCCTCAAGGATGAAATCATCATCATGACGTCTGGTGCCTGTGATCAACGTTCCTCAACAACCAGTTCTTTGCAACTAGAGCAGACAGCAGTTAAAATTTCCTCTCTTTTTTTATGTGACACACTTACATAAGTGCCAGGCCAAGGTAGTTTGCAGTGCTTCCCCAGTACATAGGATTCTCTGTGATGTTGAAGGGAAAACCTGTCACTCTCTCATCCATCAGGATGCCAAAGTAATCACCTGCAAAAACAAACAGTTTTTGATAACATCAAACATTTCAATGTCAGTATTATCATTGTATATGAATTATTACAAACTGTATTGGATACTCACCAAGAAAAGTTCCAATGAAGCCCAGAGCTATGAAGCTGCTGACGACCAGCACTGTGCCAAAGACCATGAGAGCGACACCAGCACAGAAGACTTCACTTCTTTCTAACACGCCCCACCTGGCCTGGGCCTTCATCGCTACTGTCATACTACAAAAACAAAGGTAGAAATACTCTGGTGAACGAGTGTGTGCAACCTGAAGAGACTAAAAAGAGCAAAATTATCAGAACAAATAAGTCTGGACACTTATTACCCTGAAATTGAAAACAAAAGTGTCCTTTTTTATCAGATCCACGAATCTGGATCTGCACAATAGTTGCATAATAATGCGTCTACAAAAGTGATTCACCACCTGTTGGCCACCGCCCCCCAGTGGGCCATGAAGGTACTGTGAATGGGCCACCAAATTGTTTCCTAAATAGCATGATTTTTGCGTAAAAATAAAAACAAGTTCACCAAGAGTCACCCAGAACAGATGCATTTTTCCCATTAAGTTGGAGGATGATGGGTGATGAGGCCAACCAACATGAGCACAGCTATTTCTAATACTGGCTGCAATGTTTACGATACAATTGTGTTTCTGTTACCTCATTACCAAACATGATATTTCAATCAAAACTGAGCTGATTCAGACATCAAAACCGAAATGAATTGATTTGATTAAGTTGAGCCGTACAAGCATGAGATTCACCTGTGGCTGCGATAAACGTTAAGTAGAATGATGACAAAACCAAGACAGTAACAAGCCAAGTAGGGGCTGCCAAAGAGCCTGGAGAGTCCTCGTGTTCGATGTTCCCATCTTGCTACCTGACAAGTAATAAGAAGAGACAAAAATATTTTACATTGCGGTGTTGGATAAATATGGTGTGAAATGTAAAAATTACAGACACAGCTTTGAGAATACAGTCCATTTACAGTCTACTATTCTTTTCATATACAGAAACGTATTGCAAAGAGATAGCTCCACTCATATATTGACTTGGAGAAACAGTGGACCTGGTGATTGTGGAGTAAAGTGGTAAAGTGATATAAAAAATTCATACTTTGAAGACCCTTCAACCTCAGACATGATTTCAAATGATCTCCAGAGACCCATGGTTGATGCAGAACACTCAGACCTACAGTTTTCCACTTGTCTTTGCTAAAAATAAGACCTGACTCTTGAGAATAAAATTTTTGTTGTTGGTACAATTCTATGTCTTTTCTTACCACATTCCAGAAAAAAGGATTGAAAATAATGGCAGTCACAGCTACAAAAAAGTTGGAGTCTCGAAGATTGATGTGGTTAAGTGCGTCTTGCATAAATGTTACGTCCATCTGAAAGAGATAACATGACAAAAAGACAGAAACACACAATGTTATTTCATCAAAATTGAGATATATATATAAACCACGTCTAACATGCAGGCTTTAAAGTATTGATAGTGAGTTATGCAACCATTGCTTTTTCTCTGGAGCCATTTAGATTTCACTACATTAGGACAGAAAAGGGTTGTGTAATATTGGGGGCTGCCCTGCTGATGCTAACATGATAGCTCAGGTTTTACTATGGAATCCTAACAGGTAAAATGAATCCTTAAGTGAATGTTAAGCTTTTGTAACATATGAGCAAATCCAGGGCCCAAAGCTAGGTCTGGAACAATAAATTTTGCTAGACAGCATATTGTCACACAAGTTATTGCAGATAAACAAAAGCCTTTATGTTGTGCATTTCTGGTTGTGAACTCTGAACCCTATTGATAAAACCCAGTTTATGACAGGAACACTGGAACACTGATGAACTCTCATTAGTTATTTATTCAATTTTAGATCAAGTTTCAGGAAAAAAGGAGAGTAATTCTACAAACTCTATGCTTATAAATAAAACTTTGTGAACTGAAAAGGAAATTTAACCCTACATTGCTGAGCGTGTCAAGTTAGATGCATGAGCTTCAAAGCTCTCCATCTATGTTCCTGCATCACTGTGTGGCACGGCAGCTGCTCTGTGGCAGAGAAGAAGGCTCTGCAGAGGGTGGTGAAAGCGGCACAGAGGACTGTGGGATGCAGTCTTTCAACTACCACGGACATCTACTCCTCCAGATGCAGGAAACGGGCCTCCTGCATCATGAAAGACCCCACCCATCCTGCACATGCTCTGTTTGTCCCTCTCCCCTCAGGCAGGAGGCTGCGGAGCATCAAGAGTAGGACCACCAGACTGAGGAACAGCTTCTTTCCTGAAGCTGTGAGACTGTTGAACTCTGGTGGTCCCCTTTAGTGTCCCCTTTAGTGCCCCCCCGACAAATGAACACTGCAATTTTTTTTTTGCACAGTTAAATTATTTTAGTCTGTCTATTTGTTAAAAAAGCTAGTTGATTGTGTTCTACTTTTATTCTCTTTTTTATTGTATATTTGTATATATTTATATTTATTATTCTCATTATTCTATTGGGCTTGCTCCAGGACCAGGGTAACCTAATTTCGTCCCACCCATGTTTTTACATGGGTTGTATGACAATAAAACTCCTTGAATCCTTGAATCCTTGAATCCTTGAATCCTCATCAGCATCATGAATATTTTCTTTAAAAACCTGTTGAAATTTGTTTTTAAAAACATGTATTCTGTCGCCTTGACGATTTACATATCACTACAGTCAGTTCAAATTGTATTTTGGCCTTTTTTCAAAACGACTGCTCTCATGAAATCAATAATTTCAGGAAAATCATTCCTGATATTCAAGAAGTTGCAGTAAGAATAACATCTAAATAGCAACTTTTTTTTAAATAAGTTTTTTTCTGCATCAAATGAATGCATCACTAAAGAAAAACCTCACTAAATTAGTTAGTAAAACTTCTCAATGTGTCAAATGTGGTACAAGAAATATAGGCTATCATACATTAAATTTAAAAAGCAGTACTTCTTCGTGAATTCTGTTAAAAATGTGAATAAACACGTCAGTTAAAATAATAATACAAATAAAAACTGAATTTTGTGACCATTTTGGATGAGCCAGGCATTATAGGGTTAACTTTTTTTTTTTTTTTTTTTTCCCCAAACAAATTTTCTCCCAGATTTAGATGCTCTTTTTGGTGAAAAAAACCCGAGAATCAACAGGTTGAAAATGTACCTGTTATTTGTCTTGAAAATTTAGAGAAATAACGCATCATGACTATCTATTTTTCACCTATGTACATGAGCTTTATGAGTTATTTTGTTAGGTGATGAATTTGACCAAAACAGTAATAAACTCCTCTGTAATAATGATTTGATGGCAGTTGTGCTCAGTGTTTTGTGCTACGAAATCAGAAACCTAGCTCTATGACCTGTTTCAGTATCTGTAGTGACAGTTTTGAGTCTGTTTTTTCACGGTCAGTAAACTCCGGGGCTGTAAAGCTTCAGTCCGAGCAGCTGAAGCGTCCAATCAGTGAGTTACATCCACGTGAAGGCGGAACCGTCGGTGCTGTATCACAGCAACCATCTACCTTGAACCAGTGAGGTGATAACCTGGTAAAGTTTACACAATTTCTGACTGTCCCAGGACATAAACGGTTTTATCTCAGTATGACATAGGCTAGTAACCCTTCAAAAAGCTTTCGACAACCTTTTAGCTTCGAGAGAGTCGACACATCGAAGCAGAGCTCAACCCTATTCAAGAGTTACACTCGCAGCTAATTCTCACAGTATTTTCACACGAAACACATGTGTATTTACTTTCTTCCCTACCTCCGAAAAGTCGATGTTGTTAAACCCTCCACAGCAGTCCAGTGGCTCAGTTTTCATTCAAAATTATTTTTCTTCAAGCGTCGTAGTTACACAAATACACCGCGTTAATACTGATAAATCTACAGTGTGACTACATACTTCTACAAACGAAAGACGACGAGTGATACGACATGTTTACATTTGATAAAATACGAGCTGTCACTGCAACCACACATGAGCAGAGCTACAAAACATTTAACCTGTCGCGGTGCATGCTGGGATATGCAGTTGACGTGTTGAGTCCATAGTCTGAGGGGAGGAGACTTTGATACAGTCTGTGTACAAAAGGGAAAATAGCTCAAAGAATTTATGAAATTTTGAAGAAACTTTCCCGATGTATTAGAATTTTTTAAAAATGACACACCTTTGATTTTTGTTTTCTTTTTTGATTAATTGTTTTTTGTCTTTATTATTATTATTATTATTATTATTTTTCATTTTTTATTTTTATTTTTTTTCTATATTAAGCCCAAACCGGTGTAAAATGCACCTTGAGACACTGTCATTTTATTTTCAGTTTTCAAAATTATGTACTGTTAATTGTTATTATGGCAGCTGTTTCCCTTGACAATTTTGCACTTTTACTGATCTGTAACTGATACATTTAGCATGTGCAACAATGTTAGATTAAAAAAAAGAAGAAAAAAAATTCTCTCCACACAGGTATTTAATCTGGAACAACAAAGACATTAGATACAAAAGTAAGTAATTGCATGGAACATTATTACATTGGGGAGGGGGCACATTACACAATATTAATCTGAAAATACTTTATTTAATTTATCTAACAAGTCAAGTTGTCACAAGATTTTGTGTGGAGAGAATCTGTGTTTGTAACAATGAAACTGAAACTATTTGTTATTTTTGAATATTGTATATTAAAAAAAAAAAACAGAGAGAGACTTTGATACAGTGATGGATGGGATTCCAGATTAAAAGTCTGGGAGAGTTACCATTCAAAGTTTGAATGTTTAGTCTCAGACATTGAATACAACAAGTCTGATAAATGAGCATCAGCTGAATTTATTTATTTACTTTATGTTTTCATGTTTTTTGTTTCGGGTAAAAATATGGAAACTAGGCAGCACCTTACAATGTTCAATGAACGACACAGGTCACACTGATCCCATAACATCATCACCTACTCATTAAACTAAGGTGTCAAGATCACTGCAACTTCAATGGACTCTGTTGATCAGGGAGTCCTTCCTCCAAAGGTGACACAGAACAGCTGAATACCTCCACTTCTCTCTGAAAAAAAAACAAAAAACAAATCAATGTAATAGGGATGGGGCGTTAAACATTAAAACACTCTCGTTGGTCTGATGTGAAGGTTTGGATTTTTTGTTGTCCTTTGAACATACAGCACTTTCTTACCTGTGCTCCTGCCAGAAGTTCACCTCTTTGTACCCCAAACAAAAGTTGGAAATGTTTATATTTCTGAAACAGACTGAAAAGGAAAGACTCTTCAGAAATAAAACACTTAAACAAACATAGAATTAAACAGATGGACACATTCTTTGTTGTATAACTCTTCTTCTTTTCACCTTCATACCTGTGATCTAGGTAGCTGATGAGAGCACAGACTTCTTTGGTGTCTTTAGCTGAGGTGTCTTTTTCTGATGAAAAACACTGATGACTTACAGCTTCAATAAACTCCATCAAGTTTTCCAACAGCTCCATCTGTTTACCTGAAGAGTGGAAAAATTAAATAAATCCATACAAAAAAGAAAACAAGCAACTTATCTGAAACAATTATTGAAAGAATGCAATAAATCTGAGTAATTCAAACTTTTTTGTGACAGATAAAAAAAAACCAAATGTTTTATGAAGTGCTTTATGGTTACAGGTTTTAATATAAAAATTTTGTGAATGTAGTTTTTTTGTCTAATTGCAGTACCTTTTTTTGTTTGCACTGCTTTTCATTGGGCTTCTTCAGATTTTTGCAAGAATTTTCTTTTCAATAAAGGAAATGTAACAGTGAAAAAGTGCCAGCAAAAACAATTAAAACAAAAGATCCAACAGAAAGGATAGTCGTCTTTTCTAATGTTTCTGAGAGGGAAGGCTGATGCACATTGTTTTATCATTTTTGTTGTGTAAGAAGAAACAAAAATTAGCTTGGATAATATTTGCATGTCATTAAATAAAGGTGAATTGGCTCTGCTGGACATTTGTCAGTACTTTTTGTTACATAGTGCATTTCCATGAGACAATGGTTAAACTGATAGGCCTACATGCAGTTTGGAAAAACTATACAGAAATGTAAGGTTTACTGGAAAAATGGAATGTAATGTTTAATGGAAACTTGACCCACCTTGCAGGTTGCTGATCATCAGATGCAGTACACTCATAAAAAAGGTTGTTTGTTTGACACAGAACTTCATACTCTTCATCCACAAAAAACCACAGAAATAGAAATCCAGCAGATAAGATTCCTTCAAACATGAACCGTGGTTCATGAGGCCCAAAATCTGATGTAATTCCCTGAAAAAAAAAAAAGAATTACCAATAACAGATTTTTCATCAAAACAGATTATAATTTGATTCTTTAATGAGCACTGTTACCAAATCATGGCGGTTTGTGTCAGTCTGTATCATATTACACTGGTGTCTATGGGGCTCAAACTGCTGAACCTCTTTGTATTGATAAGTTGAAACTTTTGAGTTCACTTACGTCAGGAGCTGATCGTCATTTTTTCTCAACAGGTCTGAGATCAGCTCATCCGTCAGATCAGAAGGCTGTTTAACACAGACACAACAAAAGTATAATGAAGAAAAAAACTTGTATTTCTGGTTTTCTTGTCATCTGTTATTAAATCACACACCAACTCTATATGCAAAAATTCGTCATATGAACATTGGCACAATTACCTGAGAACGATCATCCTTTTTTCCTGTTATTTTCACGAGGCTAGTCTCTGTACTAGACATGTTTGCACACGTTGTCAAGGCAACGCCATCGCACCATGCTGATCACCTGACCAGGTTATAGGTCAGATTATATTTCACAGTTTAGATGCTTCTGTTTGTCCTATTCAAGTTTAATTTTCTACATTTACCTAGTTCTAACACAGTCTGTTGAATTTTTTTTTTCCTGCTTTGCTTCTTTTGTTTTGTTAAATTAAAACAGAAAGTATTATGTCTCGTGTGACGTCATGTTTTCATTGCGCATCCGTCTGCTTTTATTTTGAAGGTACAATCATGTAGCAGAGTTAAATGTATTTCCCATTTCGTGCAAAATTTGTTGGTTCCTGGTTTTTATTGGCAAAATCATTATGAAGGATTTTTTAGATTTCAAATATTGAATCACTCAACAATTGCGACACTAATGATGATGATAATTGTAAAAGAGAAATTACACAACTTGAACAAAAAAAGTCAATACATAGTTTACATTAGTCAAAATCTTTTCCATTTGTTAGAAATAAAGCTCTTAAAATCCACATTCGAAAAACGAATATGTAGCATTTTATAATTTGAATTGAATTAAAACAGGTCTACATTTAATATTAGGAATATCAATCTGGAAGTGAATCATAATCTTATTAGTCTTTTTCTGTCAAAGATGGGTTACCATGGTTACTGCATCTGCTATAACGTCACTTCCTTTCTTATCTTCACGTGCCTCTACAATCCCCCCCCCCCCCCCCCCCCCCCCCCCCCCCGCCCCCCTCCCTCTTCCTCACCCCCCTCCCTCGTAGCCGTAAATAGTCACAAGTGGAAAAGGCTTTTGGACGTTTCTCATGATTTATTGATTTCAGTTTGAAACATGTATTTATTTATACATGTGTAAGTATAGGTTTGTTTACTTTGTGTGTACATGTGTACACGTGCATATTTCATGTAAATGTATTTTCTTATCTTTTATCTTTTCCATGACATCAGTGACATCATAAAAAATACTTCAAAACTGAATTTGCCCTGGCCACAAACTTTTTTTTAGGCCTGACTTATCAGATATTTTTGAGCCCTCATTTCTTCTTTTTGTACCTCGATTCATCATTTTCTGAATGCCTGGCTCCACCATAATCTGTAAGTACTCATTCAGTTTATGTTTTTTTCCCATGTTTGTCTCTTGTGACTCTTGTGGGTTTCTTGTTGTATTGATCCCCAACATTCTCAATGAGAGTTTGTATTTTTGTGAAATGATAATAAAAATAAAAACTGACCATTAAAAAAAAAAACAAAACAAAAAAAAACCCATTAGTGGAATAGACATAAATATAATAGATATTATGAAACAAGCACTTTCAGAAAGGAAATTATAAATAGATATAGAAAGATATAAATAGATGTCAATAGAGTACCAATCATAAAATAAACTTATTATGTCATTAGTAATAGGCCCATTATATAATTAACTAATCTGTGGAATGGTCATTGTAGGGGTCTACCCCCGCCCTACTTATGAGGTCACACATCACGTCATCGGTACGTCGTGAAGGAAAAAAAATGAAGCGCAGCCTCGATCTTCAGTGACCTGGATTAGAGCTTCACATCCCGGTGTGAGGAGACTCCCCAGCAGGTTGGTGATTTAATGCAATTACTAAATTACTATTAGCATGTTTTTAATTTCATATCTCTTGATCACGTGACCTGTTCAAGGCTTTTACTATGTGATGAATCACAGTCAGATTTATAAAGAGTCACATTTCATCAAAACCGAAACAAACCGTAAATGTTATCAAATTAAAATCAACAGATTTCTTTTATAACAGCTTGGGTTTTAATCTTCAATCGGAATCCTTTTAATCCGAGACTTTTTTTTTTTTATAAATCAGAGAGCTATAAGGTCCTCCGCCCACACACACACACACACACACACACACACACACGCACGCACTCTCTCTCACACACACTCACACATACACACATAAACATGCACACAAACACACGCCAAAAATTAATGTTTAGAATATGACTGTGAAGGGTTTGTAAAATAATTTTTGAAACAGAATTAGTGTATTGTTACACAATCCCTTTAATATTTTAATAGAAACGAGATTAGTGCCTTAAATATTAGAATACATACAGCTTATTATATAAATTATTATATTATATAATACAATACAGCTTTTTGTATAAAATTAATTGTACACAACTGTTTTGAATCACTATAGTAATTATCAAAATTTTAACTTTTATTTTGAATACTATCATTAGTTATGTCCTGATACAACTTAACCATCAAATCAGAGCTGATCTGAGCATGTTTTTTTTTTTTTGTTGTTGTTTTTTTTCAGTGAGTGTCTTATAGGGAATCACCTCTTGAGATCATTTATGTCACTGAACAAAATCTGCCACTGACACACAAATGCAACTAAGTTTTCAGAATAATGTTTCTAAATGTTCTTCTTGATTAGGTCACGATAACATCATGAAATAAGAAACAAACATTGATGTGGCAATCAAGTCACAGTCAAACAAACTACAGCAACATCAACTGCTTTATAACTTTCAACTGCAGATCACAAACTTTTCAGTCCATTTTTCAGTGACCGAGACAGTTATGAGCCAACCCAAATACAAACAAATAATGTAACAAGAAAAAAAAAAAAAAAAAAAAAAAAAAAAAAAAAAAAAAAAAAAAAAAAAAAAAAAAACAGTATACAACTGCACTCTCGTGTAAAAAAAAAAAAATTTTTTTTTTTTTAGGGGGTGCTGGGTCCAGCGGGCCACCTGTCATCACTGACCCCTGAAGCCAAAGTGACCTGCTGTGCTGGACCTGATCTAAAGATGAGTAACTGAAACCTCAAACGAGGACCAGAACCTTTGAGCCGAACTTTCAGAGGACCTCAATCATCCTAATCCTCCTCCGCCTCATGGAGCTGCAGGGTCCAGGCTAGAGACCCATGAAAGTTCAGATTCAGACCTGAAGAAAAACTGAACCAAGGCTCATGGTGAGATTTTATTCTACTATTGTCCATGACAACCTTCCTGTCCAAACCTGTTTTTTATGAGTTCATTATTTAGTCTAATAGCCTGGTCACTAAGCTGACCTGAGATAACTCCTTCAGTGGTTCACAGTCTTGAGTCTTGGTTGCTTATCTGTTGCTCTGGCTGTTGTTTATAAGACAGTTTTCCAAAATGTTTTGATCTCATCCACAGTGGTTTCATTTGCTCATTTTTGTGTTTATGCTTTAAATGTTTATCAGCGCTGGAAAACAGAAATGTTCATCCCAGTTGAGTCATGATATCAGCAATGATGATGATGATGATGAGGATAGAGTTGATTGAAATTATGGTGGTAGTTATGGTGATGACAACAGTGATGATGAAGATTATATGAGCCTGAGCAAAGGTTTTTGATCTTAACAGCTGAGTTTCAGGTGGTGTTGCAGATTAAGCGGCTCTGACTGCTGGTCTCTTTTCTTTTATTTCTGGATCTAAACGATTTAATCAGTCAAACTGCATGTAGGAGACGATGTTCAGTGAGGCAAGAGAGGCGAGAGAGAGCATGCTGTTCAGCAGAGAGAGGGACAGCCAGGAGAAGAGAAAGAGAAGGAGAGAGAGAGAGAAACTCCATAGTGAAAATACACAAATACAAAGAAGAAGAAAGAAAACGAAAGATTTTCACAGACACATAGAGAGATGTTTTATAATAATAATAATTATTATTATTATCATTGTGGTTGTTATTATTGTTGTTGTAACAATATTGCTTGGTTGATCAACAGATTTATTTATCAATTGATAACTTACTAGATTTAAAGTTGAGTCTATATTCTATATGTTTCTGAAAGTAAATCTATTCTATTTTTGCAATGT
>RPOG01006037.1:0-17671 GCA_008086565.1 Thalassoma bifasciatum
CGGGAATATTCCGACTGTAGGCGACGTTAGGACGAAATGAATGAATGAATGAACGGTAGAGAGAAAAATAAAACGAAGTAGAGAAAAAAGGGAGACAGGTGATCGTTGTTTTTTTTTTTTTTTTTTTTTTTTTTTGATGAAGGGTGGACGGGACACACACAGTAACACGCAATCACAGCATACCCATATGATGGTAAAATGTCATTTTGCCAGACATAAGTGTGAGATCGTGTCATCTACTGCCTCAGTCAACGTTTCATGGGAGAAACAGGATGAGATCTTGGATGAGATCACGTCAATTAACAGCAGACTGCTGCGCTCTCTCTCTCCCTCTTTCGCGTCAGTGCGCTAAAATCGCCNAACTTGTAAATGTGTTATGGTAATTTAATTTTTGTTTAGTGAATGTAATTTTTTTTTCTAAAATGTAAATTTGTCTCAACCATTGTAAAAGTGTTTCACAATTTGTAATTTTGTTCTGCCCTTCCCGGCCACCGTACTTGTGGGATAAAAAGCAAGCAAGCTAAAATCACCTGGGGGAGGTTGTGCCGGCTTGCTTCCAAACAAAACATTGAACCTTTTTTTTTTTTGTGCAGTGAAAACATAATAATTCAAGCAGCCTGATAAAATTATAGTTGACTCATCACACCTGGTTGGAGTAGAGTACAGGTTGTTGGTAGATAATAAGTGACAAGCTGATAATCCTTACAATCTATGAATGAAATGCCCTCCAAATAAAAATCTTAAAACCAGTTAACAAATTGCACAAATTTACATTTTGTACTGTTGGATCTTAAAAAGCATCGCAGTAGAGTTTCAAAATGCAAAAAGAAGGCAACAGTGTGTCAAAAAAAATGGAGTAAGCAATTCATTGAGAACAAAAGTTTAAGTGAAATTGTCTGTTCACTTCCGAAATCTGCTCAAAAATGTGGATAGAATGTAATTTTCTATCAGGTATTCACTCTTTCATGACCTCCTGATGGTAAAGGCGAAAAATCTTTCTCTCTTTGGACGTGATTGGATTGTTGAGTTGCATAATCAAGACCTCTCACAACAAAACGCCATCACTGCTGAGGATGGATGCAGTGAGACAGACATTTTGAATTTCTTCAAAGATCCCAATGGTTATGGAACAAAAAAGTCAAGTTTTAGACCCAAAAATATTTCACCAGTACTGAGACAGAGGATCTAAATGGCTGTGTGTCACACAGGACAATCTTCGACCCATACGAAAGTTGTTCCTGGTGCTGACTTCAGCCCAACAACCATCAGACGGCATCTGACAGAGAAGAGCTTTAAGAACAAAAACCTCATCAAAGGCCTCGTCTCCTTCCACGAAATTGCCCGTTTGGACTTCACCAGAGAGCATCATGGGACATTGAAAGGTGGAAGAAAGTTTGACCCTCTTATGGGAAAAAATTGAACCTGGATGGTCCTGATGGCGTCCAACGTTACTGTCATGACAAGGAGATCCCACTGAGATGTGGGTGGCACAGTGGTGGGGGGGGGCATAGACTGTAATAGATAGCTGAAATCTCCACAATGTCACCCTGAAAAGTGCCCAATCTCTCAGATGTAAGTGCCTGTTTGTCTCGTGACCTAAACTTTGCCTCTAATTTGGCAAGGAAACAATTTTGAAAACTTCATTTTGTCAAGTAGATTAAGCAAAACTAAACTTTGTGTGTAGTATTTAATCTTCTGATGTTTTTAATAAAGTTGTGAGTAATATCAGCCTAATCATATCATTTACATGCACGTAAATGATTTGATTATATCATCTACATCAGGGGTCGGCAACTGGCGGACCCCGGACCGGGTCCGGACCCGGCAGCCGCCCTGTACGGACCTACCGCCAAACCAGGTTGCGTCAAAATTTGCCTGGGCGCTTCTATTGTCTATGATTGTGACTGGCGCAGCTCTACTAGTCTTTACGGTACCAGTCTAGCAGATGAGGAAATGCACAGACCAATAGCATGCGAGTCTAGCCGTCCCACGTGATACTTTTCAACCAATCACGCCAGTGCTTTCAATGCCGGGAATATTCCGACTGTAGGCGACGTTAGGACGAAATGAATGAATGAATGAACGGTAGAGAGAAAAATAAAACGAAGTAGAGAAAAAAGGGAGACAGGTGATCGTTGNCCGGGTCCGGACCCGGCAGCCGCCCTGTACGGACCTACCGCCAAACCAGGTTGCGTCAAAATTTGCCTGGGCGCTTCTATTGTCTATGATTGTGACTGGCGCAGCTCTACTAGTCTTTACGGTACCAGTCTAGCAGATGAGGAAATGCACAGACCAATAGCATGCGAGTCTAGCCGTCCCACGTGATACTTTTCAACCAATCACGCCAGTGCTTTCAATGCCGGGAATATTCCGACTGTAGGCGACGTTAGGACGAAATGAATGAATGAATGAACGGTAGAGAGAAAAATAAAACGAAGTAGAGAAAAAAGGGAGACAGGTGATCGTTGTTTTTTTTTTTTTTTTTTTTTTTTTTTGATGAAGGGTGGACGGGACACACACAGTAACACGCAATCACAGCATACCCATATGATGGTAAAATGTCATTTTGCCAGACATAAGTGTGAGATCGTGTCATCTACTGCCTCAGTCAACGTTTCATGGGAGAAACAGGATGAGATCTTGGATGACTAGTTGGACGCGCAGTTAATTGTCGTCTGACGACGCGAGAGAGAGAGGGAGAAAGCGCAGTCACGCGATTTTAGCGGTCTAAAATGACGACTTGTGCTAACGTCTCGTCCGCCAAAGAGCAAGGTTAGAAAAAAATTTGAAGACTAAAGTTTTGTTTTCGGCCCGTTCCAGCAGGTTTTACAAGCGTTAAGAGAAACAACAGAACAGTTGAAGGAGAAAAGAGACTGAAAAAAAAAAAATCAAACGAGACCGCTGGAGTTAGCTGAGGTATGATGCAGATAATAATTCACAACGTAACTTATCAGCGATCTCTTCTAAACTGTAGTCTCAATACCTTTAACTGTAAACTTAATGTAATCATTCTTGAGGGCTGTGGGTAAGAAAACGCGCGAGACAACTCCTGTGTCGCGCGTCGGGATACCTTCAATTGACCTTTCATCAACGTAGAAAAAAAACCGCACATCACCCTGAGCAACCTTAAAGTGGCAGAGCAACACATGAAACATGAACTTCAGAACTCTGATAACATTTAAATTAATGATTTGGTGAAACTGAAAATAAGTAAGTTAAAGTCTCATCTTACAGTAAAGTTTGTTTGAAGGAATGAATTTTTTTCTCTCATAAATAAATCAGGAGATCTGTCTATTGTTAGCATTAGGAGATCACTCAGCATTGTTTAGGTCCAGCTACATCATATCAGCTTAACACGGTTCAAGTCATCTCGTATTTCTGAGGATACATTATTATAAGATGTGTACCCGGGTAATTTCAAGGAAACTCTACTTCCTGAAGTACTTATTCTTTTACGAAAAATTACCTAAGGAAAACGTAGTTTTGATAAAGAAACGGATTAAAACTTTCATTTTACAAGTAAAAAGTTTTGTTTTCAGTGCAAGGACCCGGTCGTCAACTAGTGGAGGGACCAGTACATTTGATTTGCTGCTGGCCCTCAAATTGGCTCTAATGTCAACCCCTGACATTCACAGCCAACTGTCTTTTAATTCTGCTTGATTTTTCTCTCAAAATGCATCAGATTGATGCTTTTAAATGCAAAATATTCAAAATTTTCTTCCGGGGGAGCATGCCCCCGGACCCCCCTAGAGGGGTTTTGTACTTGTCACCTTTTTCAGCCCTGACCCGTTTTCATGCCTGGGTTTGATATTCAGATATTGATTACATGCAGATCTTGATACTTGGATATATATCACAATGGACATTATTATCTTCCGGACCTTTGCTTTGAGAAATTTTATCTAACTGGACCTCTTAAAACTTTAGTTGCATACCACTGATCTACATGAAGCATGAGGGGTTGCCGGTCTACACTGTTGGGCGTAGCCAATCTATGCCATGAAGCATAGACAGTAGGTCTACTCCATGTGGCGTAGGCAGTTGATCCACACTGTAGTGCATAGGCAGCCAGACAACACCAGCATAACCAGCCAGCGCAGATAACTTGTGGCACACGTGTTGTACAGCAGGCTCTCATGTTCACCGTGTGCCCTCCTCATTTATTATGACAAGGTATGGTAAGGAAATAAGTACAGTTTCCAGTTCCAGAAATACCATATGAAACTGTAAAGATAAGAAGACCATCTCTTGTTGTGTGGATGAACTCAAAAATATTACCTCACAATACTTAGATTATTCATGTACCAAAAAAAATTGCAGTCTTGTATTTTCAACAAATATTTTTTTTTACTTTTTGACTTTAATCTAGACATATTTGTGTGAAGACAATAACTTGAATTTCTATTGTTAATTTCAGGGATTCAATTTCGTTAGATTCACTTCCCTCCCGATTTATTTTTCTCATTGAGCCTCAAGTGGACACTCAACCAACAGCAGATTTTAGCACTTCCACATTGTCTCATATTTTCAGACTGGAGGTTGCCGCTTGGTTGGGAACTACTGATCTAAGCTTATAGCAGCATAACTGGGAGAGGCCCACCAGGTGTGCATGTGATGTTGGCGAAATAATCAGCTTGACTGACGTGTCAAGCACATAAACTGCATGCTGGCCCAGATGTTGTGTGTCCTCTTTTAAAACCATTTATCAGACAAGGCCAGGTGGGTTGTGGACCCAGAATGTGGGCCATTGTTGTGGTTCACAGAAAACCTTGGATGTGTGAGTGGGGACCCTCTGTGTGGCTGCTATATGACAGCTCCAGCTCAGACTCCAACATGCATATTGTACAGGTCTGAAAGGACACTATAATCCACCCCCATATGTGCCAACACCGCCCCTCTAACCTCCATTCATCCCTCACTGTGTTTGCATCTCTCCAGAGTGCCTTCAGCACTGTGTACTGCCATGCTGCTCCACCAGTTAAAACGTGATGGAGGGCTGTCATTGTCCTCCTCTGTGGTCTAAACATGTGCTTCCCCACATGCAGCCGGCTTGTTATCTCACCCAGAGATGCACAGGCCACGCTAAATCAGACACTGCTTCTCTGTAGGTACAGAGATGTGTGTCGCCTGCAAAGAGAGAATGAAAGCAGCTGGGCTCAGTCGTCTTGGCCTAAATAAAGACAGTCACTCACATTCAGATTCAGGTCCTGTTTCCCGGCCAAAATTTCGCTCTTCCCTCATGAAACAGAAGTAATATTTATGTTGTGTTTCAGCACCCCCTTATCTTTTTCTTTCCTCGCTCCCCACCGTGTCACTTCGTCCGCCTGGCTTTCTCCGTGATGAATCTCAATTATGCCAAGGTCACCTTTCATTGAGGTGATCTCTCGGCTGCTTTATTGGGACTGGCAGTACCTCCACACAATCACAGCTATGCTTATTGACAGCCACTTTCCTTTTCCAAAACAAAATGATTCAAGCAAATAAATAAAATATCAAAAAAAAAAATGTGCAAAAGTTAAATCTCCCTCTCTCTCTCTCTCTTTTTTGGCGAGCAGAACTGGCATGCCTGCTGGAGGCTCTGCCGAACGGTCTGTAATCATTTTCTATTCTCCCCATCCAGAAAGTGGGTGGAGGTGTTTGAGGGGCAGCTTATTCATATGTTGGTTTTATCACTGTAATTGCTTGGTGTATTTATACTACGAGTTATCAAGACAACTTTAGTACGACACTCCTCTGGGAAAAGTTAGTTGAGTGTCCCTTGTGTTTGATGATGTTTAAATTATACGAGGTTCCGTTATAGAACCTAAATATTATTCCCTACAAGACAAAGGTTTCAGTTCAAAAAGTAATCAGGAGGAGACACTTTGGTCAGTCGAGAACAAAAATATGGGAAGACAAAAAATAAATTAAAAGTTCGAAACTGGTACTGGTGGTACACTTCCGTGAACACTCAAAAACATAGAACTTACTCCTTTACTTATTGTGTCTCTCCGAGTCCGATTAAACAAACGTGCATTTGTTATAAACCTCACATACACCAATCTGCCGAGACGACACTGTGAGCGGTAAGTGTAAACTACTCCCGCGAGCGTGACGTAATTGTTGTTTCAATGCAGCATCTGTTGCTTGGAGAGAGCGGCACAGGCGGGGTAAAGGAGCTCGTAGGGAGATAGTTAGCCTCACAATTGAGAGTGACACGATAAGCAACGAGTGCAGAGCCTGTTAGCAGAACCAACAGGCCTTTGATGGCTCTCTGATTTAACTCGTTAAACAAGCGTTGGACCGTTTACCTCTGTGATGTCTGTTATTTGTCCGTTTTCTCGCCCACGCATCCCTTCGCAAATCTGTCTCAGTTCAAAGGCGTCACATCTGAGAGGAGCCGTACATATAAATTTCCCCTTCCTTTTATAACTCGTGCATTCCTGGCACGCTTGGATCTCTTGAGGAACTCTCAAAATATGAACAGAGTGAATAATTTTATATGAACTGCTCTTTGTAAAGTAAACACAGCACAGCTCAAATAGCAATGTGTTCAACCTAATTATCAGAGAAAGTAAATGATCAGCCTTACTTTTTCCACACTGAAGAAGACACGTAGAGATTCACTGCAGTGATGGTGAATACTGAGAAAGACGGCAAATCTCTCCAATACATGGAAGAGTAACTGTCATTTCTGGAAAATTTTGACTGTTTCAGAGCAAACAGAGTAACACTAGAAAACTGTTTTTTATCTTTATCTAGTAATAAGTAGAATAACCTAAAGTGAGCAGATGGTTGAATTGATTAAAACGTGGTTTTCACACTCATTAAGGTGGCTGCTTGAAGTAATAGTCCATGAGTTCACTCTCCACTTCTTATTTAGTTTGAATAACATCCCCACAAATTCTGCTCTTAATTGACAGAGACTTCTTGGATGGTCAGCTGAAATGGGCATTCGTTACTTAATCCAATCACAGCATGCCTTGTTGATGCTAGGGGTCAGAGGACAGAGGAGAATGGACAGACTAGTTGGAGACATAGACTGTATAATGAGTGGACATAACGACGTTCGGCTCAAACTGAAGCCTCCAGCAGATGCCCCGCCCCCTGGTGTCTGGCTGCAGTATAGGTCATAAGCCCCGCCCCCTGGTGTCTGGCTGCTGTAAAGGTCATAAGCCCCGCCTCCCCATGTATGCCAGATATGAGCAGGGAAAACTTTAAAAAATTACGATACCTCATAGAAACGTTTCTCTCATCCTTACGCTAAGGTAGTATGACGATGTCATCTGGCTGCATGGTGTTCAGGTGTTTTTTTTTCTGAGAAGTTGGTTTCTCATTAGTTATTGGACGTTAAAAAACGCGATATAAGTTTCGTTCTAAGATAGTTGACAGCTGCCGTTAGTGAGTAGTTTTTATCGGGGATATAAGAAACTTCGGGAAAGAGCCAAAAGGAGACTAAACCTTCTGAAGAAGGAGAAATAAATATTTTTATTTCTCTTTTTGCAGTAACAGAGCTGTATCTCATTTTTTAAAAACTGTTTAATAAACACTTTCACATGAAGAAAACCTGCGCTCTGTTTATTCTTTCTGTTTGGAAGCCCAGTGACTGCTTTACTGGTAAAATGCATTATTATTGGATGATTTATTAATTATTTATCCTTTATCCAGTGCGTACTGTGAAACTGAACTCTGAAACTGATTAATATAACCTTTAGGATCACTAGGAAAGTTAGATGTCGGGGTGAAATAGAAATCATGTCACTCTTTACAAACCATCTGCTCATGAATGAAACTTCATAAACTGAAATGTAACAGGTGTTTTTATCCAGACAGACTGTTAGAGTGATGCTGTACTGCCATGCTTGTAATCTATGTTATCATTCTGACGTCAAGGACAGACTGCTCATGCAGAAAGTAGGTATCAGCTGTTTACAGAATGTGGTTACATGATGTCCATTCAAATATGTTCTGCCTGTGAACTTCTGGTTTGTACATGACTAATGACTATACGAAGTGCGGGTATACTACTAAACTCTGTGAATAAAGAGCTGAACAACGGGGAAGTCGGCGGAGCTGATGGGAGTCAGGGTGCTGGATGCACCTCTGATCAGACTTCCCTTTTGCAAATGCATTAACTAAGAATCTGTGCCTTGGAGCTTCTTTCGACACCCACAGCAGCTGATAGCCAGTTGGGTGCTTAGACCCAACACAGACTTTCTCTCTGGCTTAAATTCTCTTTACGAAAGAGAAGTTGCAGGAAATAAATATGGGAAAAAATAGTAAAGGGGGAATTAAAATTTTTGCTGTATTATATTTAACTAGGAATACAAATTACTGAATGATGAATCTGAGCTACAGTTATAAAATCTCAGTATTGATCTGTTATATTGATTTTATGACTGATGTTTTCAGCATTTTGTTCTTCAAACTCAAATCACGTTTTTTTTAATTCTAGCTTTCTGACCTGTTTCAGATCCATCCCCAGAGACTGTTTTAGCTTTGACTGTTCAACATCATTAAACTCTATTTGTGAAGTTTCAAAGAAAGTTTTTGAGCCGGCACATCCCCCCCAATCAATGACTATCATCCTGTGTGGGGTCAGTGAAAAAACTTCTGGGAAGACAGCTCTTGTGTTTCCTCAATTGTCTCTCCTCCGATCAGTCTCCTCCTCCCTCTTGGTTGCTGCAATCATACATCGTGCAGTATGCGTCGTGCAGTATGCATCATGTGCACGCAGTGCCAGTGCATGCGGGCAAGTGCTCATGCATGAAGTGGGCCGGCTTCAGCACACCTCTCCCAACTGTGCTGAAGCAGGCCATGCCAAACCACAGTTTACTTGGGGTCACACTGGACAAACGAGCCAGACTTAAGGTCCGAGGTGTGCCCAAGCAAGGCACGGTTAACCAGTGTGACAGCGCCCTTAGAGAAGATAAAAGGTCTGTGCTCCTTTTGCTTTATCAATTCAGGCTTCTTTTTTTTAAATTTGTTATTTTCCATGACAAGGGAAATTATATCTTTATGACTTCGTTGGTCTTTTTCCCAACAGAAAGCCACAGCACAAAGATGGACTTACCATCTACTGACTCCTGACTTCAGGTGTCATTATGCGGTGAAAAACCTTTAAGAGGAAAAGAGGATGAATGGCTCTACCTTCAAACATACCACTGACTCTCTAAATACCACGTACACCCACACCTGATATGTGTAGATGGATGGGGAGATTTGGGAAGAAAGAATTTTTTCCATCTCCTGTCTTCACCCCATAAAAAAGTCAGACACCTCATGAGGGATTCAGTCTGCCTTGCTGATCACAGAGCTGCTGCTTTATCCACAGAAAACTGAGCTCTAAGAACTCTGTGACAAAGTAGTTGTGGTATTTTATGATGTGGCTTAGGTGTGACGCTGTGCAAAGAACTGCTAGTCTCCCCAAAGAGTAGCTCCCCTTCATAGTCCTGTGTGACTCTACATGTGAGAGCTTCCCATATGTATGACTGTTTTTCTCTTTATTCCCCCTGGTTTAGGGAGAACAAAGAAAACTTGTGGTTAGAGCAAAAGCGCCACATTTTAAATATGGGAGGAGTCACTTCCCTCCATGACGTCATTAAAGGCTCTTGTTCCGATCCGCTGGTTTGAGCAGACATTTTCTGAAAAGTGGAGCAGGCAAGAGAGGGAGAGGATTACATTTTCTCATCTCAGGGTGTTTTCTAGACAGGCTGGGGATGCATATTACTGTTAAAAAACCATTCAAAAGTGAATTTTGCATAATATGGGCCCTTTACCTAATTTAAGTGTTACCAAATCATTGATTTAAATTTCATCATTGAGTTCTTTAATGAAATTAATATACTCCATGTCTTACTCTGCCTCTTTAAGGTTGCTCAGGTTGACGTGTTTTTTTCCTATGTTGATGAATGATTAAAGGCATCAGGACACATGATGCAGAAGGCACCTTTAACTGTGATGTTGTGCTGTCAAATGAGTGTAGAGAAGCCGATACAGTTTATGGGAGGAACAGACAATAAACGTTAGCTGAGGCAAGAAATGACACAATCTCACACTCATGACTGAAAAAATGACAGTATACCATTGTATTGGCATGATGTGCTTTTGTGTTACTGTGTGTGTCCCGTCCACCGCCGTAAAAAAAATAATAGTAATCTCATCGGATCCCCATGATTCACGCTGGTCACCTATTGTGGTTTCAAAACGGCAAATTTCATGGAAAGGTGGATGATTTTCATGCCTGTTAGAAACAACACAGAAGATCAGATCTTATTGAGTCCCCCCCTGATATTGAGCCATCATCTGGAGTGTCTTTGGGTGCCTTAGTTTGTAAAGCAACAGTAAACAAAGTTGCGCACGAGGGAAGATGTCAAATCATGTTTTAGGCTCCATGTTTTTAGACCTCTTAGTTTATGGATCTGTCGAAATGTTTTGCTGCAATAATTCTTATTTGTTATCACCTAATGTTCAGAGAGTGACAAACGTTTTTAAATGTGACTATTTCCGTGGCAGCTGCTGGTCTTTCAAGATGGGGAAGGTAACTTTTCTCCAGCATACATCATAAATGTGATCGTATAACTGTATGTAAATTCTACCCTCCTTCCCTTTTCTAGTCGTTTTTAAATCAGAAAATAAGGGTTTCAATAAGGGATTCAGCCTCAGACAGATCATCTAATCATCATGCAGAAGTTGAGTGTCCGGGCTTGCCCACTGCCCCATAGACCCTCAGAGTCCCAGAGTTTCCAATGGGCGGGACAAAGCCCAGTATTTATCCAATGACTGTCCAGTTTTGCACAGTGGAACCACCCTCTCTATGCTTCTCTATTGACCCCGCTGTGCATCCGTCTATGTGAATCAATGTGGAGCTGCGGGAATGAATGAGAAGGAAGTCATGTCAGTTTCCAGAGATAAGTATCTGATTCTGAACAAAAGATGAACGCATTCTAGCACATCTTTAGTTAATGAAATGTAATATTTCAACACCTTTTTTTTTTACACTTTAGGGGCAGCTGAGCTCCCCTTGCAGTCTCACAGGGGAAATACACTACATCTGTCTGCGGTGCATCTCCACTGCGTTTGTCAACTCACACCGGCTGCACCTTACGTCCTCATTCCCTCTTCACTCATGGTTGCAATAATTGTTCGGCTCTTACAACAGACTTTTTAGTGGTCTAAATTGGATATTTTAAACCATTTTTAAATCAAATAGGTTTTTTTTGTACTTTTCAGCTGAAAGGTGCAAAGCACTAATCATGTTAAGCAGAGTTCACTTGAGTTCTGTGAGGGTGGGGGTGGGGGTTAGAGACGATGTGTAGAAAGCACTGAAAAAATGAGTAGATGCAATTGAACTGTACTTAGTTTCTTACCAAACCCTAGAACCATAAGTGAGGGGAACACAGTGCACATGAGACCCTGCTGGTCATGGGTGTCACACGCAGCAGGCACAAACTGTCACTGCTCTGTGGCATAGACGGTCTGTCTACATTATGTAGGGCAGACACACTGTCTGTACTCTGTGGCGTCTGCCGGCTGTTAACGCTTCAGAGTGTAGCCTGGCTGTCCGTTTTGCGTTGTGGACCAACATCCCCTGCTACAGTTTTTCAGTTCACGAGCAAGGACCACACATCAACATGGGTTTAAAGCGGTTTATTTACATGACTAAATGCAAAAGTGCTTATGTGTCACATGCGTTTTGGGGACGCTCAGAGAAGGAGTCTGCTGTAGCTCCCAGGCACGTCGGACCCCCCCCCCCTTCTAAAGACCCTACAAAGTAGGAAAAACATAGATAAGGGGAGGGTGGGAGGGACGTACGAAGAAAGAACAAATAGGACATGGTGTGTTAGGAGGGTTTAAATACCGGAAGGGGTGATGTTGAGGTGTGGTCCTGCTCCCGAAATTCTGCTAAAAAAGCTCCACTAATTTACACTTATGCACTACATGCAGCTTTTGGTGCATGATGGGCAGCCACAAATGCCAAACAGGAGTTGTAAGAGCACCTTGTTCATATTAAAGGCTCGATAAGAAGTGATGGTCCTTTGAAAACCGAGGCTCCGACATATGCGCGGTAGCTCATGAGACAAATGTGTCGGACCCAATGACTGTATATAGAATGGACAGCGTGCTTCCGCCTGTCACCGTTCTACGTTTTTGAAGCCAAAAAACCCCGTTTCTCTAGCCACCATTGTGCAGCCAGAGTCTGCGCAGTAGAGAATTTCCGGTGGAGCCAAGAAAAAAAGAGAAATAAAAATATTTATTTCTTCTTCTTCAGAAGGTTTAGTCTCCATTTGGCTCTTTCCCGAAGTGTCTTATATCCCTGATAAAAACTACTCACGAACGGCAGCTGTCAACTATCTTAAAACGAAACTTATATGGCGGTTTTTAGCGTCCAAAAACTAATGAGAAACCAACTTCTCAGAAAAAAAAACACCTGAACACCATGCAGCCAGATGACATCATCATACCACCTTAGCGTAAGGATGTGAGAAACGTTTCTACGAGGTATCGTAATTTTTTTAAGTTTTCCCGGCTCATATCTGGAATACATGGGGAGGCGGGGCTTATGACCTATACAGCAGCCAGACACCAGGGGGCGGGGCATCTGCTGGAGGCTTCAGTTTGAGCCGAACGTCATTACATCCACTCATTATACAGTCTATGGTTGAACCACTGTGCTGAAGTGTGGTTTGGTCATGTGACTTCTGACATGTAACACACTTGAGTGACATTTGAAGCACTTCAGTTTAAGACTGGTGGGAAAGATCCTTTTTTCCTTGGGATTGCTGATTTTATTTTTCCTTATACGTACTTATTTAACTTCTTTTTAAAATTGTTTTGTATTTTATTTATCTTTTTCAACATAACACAATAAAGGATTTTTTGCACTTCATAATTTTTAAACGTTAAGAGTCAAAGATGGCTCTTTTTGTTTCTCAGTTGTATAACTTAAAGTATGATTAAAAATCCAGTTTAGAAATAGCAAGAATTGTGTTTAAAGGTCAGACTTTGCCTTATTTCTAATTTTGACTTAAATCTTAGAATTTTTACTATTTTTATCAACATTTCAACCTTTTATCTCAAACATTGACTTCATTTCAAAATGTTGACGCTTTGTCTAAAAAATTTACTCTTTATCTTAGACTTTTGTCTTAAAAATTTGACCTTTAATCTGAAAGTTTAGAATTTTTTCACATAGTGTTAAATTAATTTCTTAAAATTTTGATTTTCATGTATTTAAAGTAAGGCCTTAGAAAGTCTTAAAATCATTAAAATTATTTATTCTGGTCTTAAATAAATTACTCAAAGGTCTTAAATATGTCAGAGCAGGATTTGTTCATAATTTATTAGGGACCGAGCACTGACAGTGTCAGCGAGGACCCTCTTGTAACTCTAAGGATTATTATTCTTTCTTTGGGACCCAGTTCACTCATTTTTCAGGTATTTCGCTCAAATTAAAGAGCGTTACACTATGGCACACCCCCGTGAATGTGTAACCGCTACTCAGGCGCCATGCCTAGAAATTTTTAGCATGCTAGCTATGCTAGTCGGGATTAGCCACGCTAGCCTCGCGGGGAAAGTTGTGCTATAGTTGTAGATTTTAGTAGGTTCAGAAGGCCTTGGCCAGACCTACAAAGAAGTCTCTTAAGAACATATGGAAATTCTGGACAGGAAGTTCGGAAATGACGCCTAAAAATTCCAAAATAGCCAAAAATAGGGTACCTACTTGAACGAACTTGTCCTAGGGATTTTATCCGATCAACTTCAAGTTTCTCATGTGTATGCGACATATATCGAGGATTAAAAGTTGTACAAAGAGTTTTCATTAGTCTTAAGGTAGTATGGCCACAAGGTGGCGATTAAGTTTCGAACTTTTTCACCCAAAAATTTCGGCATGACAGTTTTTTTCCAGATACATCTTTCCAAGACCTTTCGGAATATATAAAATGTTCTGTTACCATTTTATGGGTTACTGCCGATATTTTAGGTCAAAGTCGGCATTTTCGTAAAACTAGACAACTTCGTGACCTCATTACTCCTTAATTTTTAAATCCAATGTTTTATTAATAATTTTTAAATTAGGTACACCCTTAGACGCACCACCGGTATGTGGCCAATTTCCTGTGAAAATTCCGCCCGAATCACATAATTCAGTTGTAGCTAGCGCAAAAAAAAGTGCCTCGCTAAATTTTAAACAAACTTTGATCGGCGTGAAAATTCTCATGCACATTCTTCATGCAAAGACCTATCAGAAAATATAACACTTTATACCAAAAAAAGTTTCACGACTTCAGAATTGTACCACTTCCTGTGTAGCATGGAGCTACTTCCTGTTCCAACATTCTGCTAATAACTCCTTCAGTCTTTCTCCGATCATCTCCAAACTGCACGTATGTGTAAAAGACACTGATATGCACCAAAGATATTTTTGAATTTTTCCTGGGTAAAAGGGCGTATCCACAAACGGCGATCAGATTTGACCATTTTTTTAACAATCTAAGCTCTGTATCTCTGGTTCGCAAAGTCGGATCTAGACCAAAGTGCACACCTATGTTCGCTGTCACAGCCTGAGTCCATGTAAGTGTCAATGTACAGCGCCCCCTACTGGAAACACCTAAACTACACATAGTTGACCATTACTTTAGAAACACAACTTCTTAATAATAACTTTCTTGTACAAAGTCAGATCCTGACCAAAACACACACATATGTTCAGTGTCCAAGCCCGAATGCAGCCATATGACTTTCATTCACGCAAATTAAGGCGCCTCCTATTGGCCACAGGAAATTAAAGGTTTTACTCTGTGAGTAATAGCTCCTCTCCATTTATTTTATTTTTCAAAACAACTGCACAGAAACATCAAAAACATCTTCAGCAAGCACCATGTCTAAGGGAAAGCTCCTATTTACATTCATTTCCAACGGGGTTACTGTCAAAGTCTGAAGTGGCTTCATGAATGAACTAGTCCCTATAAGTCCCTGATTTTTGGCCTCATTTTATTCAAATTTCATTGAAACTTTCAAGATGCATCCCTGGACACACCCTAAAACTTAGAGGATTCAATGCTTGGTCTTACAAGTTTTGCTTATGTTTTTGCCCTAATTTTAGATCTGCTCAAACTCACACACTGCAAAAATGACTATTTGGCTCCAGCAAATATGGTCATTTGGCTGCGTCTACAGGCCCAACTTAATCTAAGGGTGCCTTCTGCAGGCTTCTTATTTCCATGTGCTCTGAACCCCACAGGTGCCCCGAATGACTAATGCGCTCGGTCCCGCTTATCACTGCTTGGCAGCTTTAATTTTTTAAAGTTTTCTCGGTTCATATCTGGAATACATGGGGAGGCGGGGCTTATGACCTATACTGCAGCCAGACACCAGGGGGCGGGGCATCTGCTGGAGGCTTCAGTTTGAGCCGAACGTCATTACGTCCACTCATTATACAGTCTATGCTCTTGATGCTGTGATGTGTTGAATCTTCAATAAAGATCCCGCAAGAGGCTGCAAGCTAAATTCCGTGTGCGAGTCGTTCATGTCTTTGAACTCAATCTGGGAAATCCTCAACAAAGATCGGTCAAGATTTTGACCACCATGATAAATACCCAGTGGGCATCTGATGTCAGTACAACATCAGTGTGGCATCAAACACTGATATCAAATTGCCATCATAACTTAGTAAAAAACATAAATCAATATGACATCAATGCTTCAACATCAATTTGATATCTGTCAAATAATGAATCTATTGATATTATTTTGACATCGTTTTTATATGTAAACTGTGCAGGGCCTACTTCCCTGGCTTGGCACAGAGGAATGAGACAGACCAAGTGTGCAGATGTCTGGTTCATGTTGTACTTGTGTGACCACCTATGGCAAGCCATTTAAATGTTCAAAAGCTATGTTTGACTTTATGAAAATGACATTGTGTAGATATCAACAACATATTTCTGACTAGTTGTAATTACATTTTGGATAGTCAGAATTTTAATTCAAGATATCTGCAGTTTTAAGTAATGCAGTTTTGTCCAGTCAAAAAGAGGATTTCAGATATCTGCAAATACATGATGCCTTCAATGGGATCATTGATGGGACAAATGGCAGTTATAATGAGTTTTGATTTTTTTTTTTAGAGCTGTTAACCAGAGTGACTAATGAAAAACAAACTCCTCAGTGAAAAAAAAGGCTTAAATACAATGCAGGATAACAGTAAGGATGACAGAAACATTTCTACTAGGTGTCGTAATTTTTTCAAGTTTTCCCGGCTCATATCTGGAATACATGGGGAGGCAGGGCTTATGACCTATACTGCAGCCAGACACCAGGGGCATCTGCTGGAGGCTTCAGTTAGAGCCCAAAATCATTACTTCCACTGATTTTACAGTCTATGAATCAGACCATTAAGAACCAGAAAGAAAAGTATCTGACACACTGGGTCCATCAAAACAGCAGAGCAAACTGGAGCTCAACTTGGCCCTGAACAGAAATACACCACAGCACAACTGCATATAATTATATCAAACACTTTGTACACTTTTTGATGATATTTTTTATACTTAAAAGTTAATAATTGTAATTTTGTAATGCACAGAGACATAGTTTATTTTATTAATATTTTATTTCTATTTTATATTTGCACCGCATGTTTTTTTGCACATCTGTTAAGTTTTTTTAACTAGATGTTTAGCTGTGTGCACATTTTTTTTCATGTCACCTGCTTTGGCTATGTAAACGTATGTTTGTCATGCCAATAAAGTTTTCTTTGAATTGAAATTGGACTGAATTGAGAGAGTGTATTTCTGCAAGATGACTGACAATGTAGGTGAGCGTCCTCCTCTGTATGTGTATGTGTGTGTGTGTGTGTCTTTTGTCATGGGCAAAGGGCATGAGAGAGATGTATAGTTTTACTGTCAAGTGAGTTGTAGTGTTTTTTCCTGTTTCAAGAGGAAGTGTGGCAGAGGCTATGTTATTTCACTAAACCACACATTGTGCATGGGTAACAGATAATACAATTACATTGTTTGAATTTCACCAAAACACTCGTTTTTGGTCTCTTTGACGTTTCAAGATATGCTCTCTCTTGCCCTTAGAAATTCAGGGTATGTGAAGAGACGTTGGAGTTAGTCTAAGCACACGTTACATGTTGACATTGGACCTTTTTTCGTGTGTGTGTGTGTGTCATTTTTTAAGTTTTGTGTTGTAACTTTGGACAAACCGAAGCCCTCGGAGTAAACCACAGAACTTTTGTTGGTGTGTGTGTGTCATTTTTTAAGTTTTGTGTTGTAACTTTGGACAAACCGAAGCCCTCGGAGTAAACCACAGAACTATTGTTGGTGTTGTTGGCGTTTAGGGGTATACCATCATTGGAGCAACTTTGCTACCTCTTTTTGGGAGCAAGTTTTTACGGAGATGTGCAAAAGCACGCGCGAATGTGTTACTATTCTTGCTTGTCGGAGGAGCTTTTGGTTCAGTATCTGCTACCTCCTGTTTTGGTTGGTTGCTCACTGAAACCCGTTTTCCTGTGACTTTGTTCTTCAGCAACAAACGTCTTCTAACGTCACACTGAGCCTCCTTCACTTTTTGCATGTCTTCCTGAGTTTTCTTAGTCTGCAGTAACAGGTCGTTGTAATTATTTGCTAGTACGCTCATTTCTTCACCACATTTAAATACCACATTTTTGATCTTCGATTCTTGC
>RPOG01006038.1:0-26988 GCA_008086565.1 Thalassoma bifasciatum
CAATACAACGCTCTGGCAGAATCTCTGCAGTAAGTGCAGGTTACATCACTGCAGTGAGACTTGACAGTTATGAACTCAGCCCGTGGACTCACTGTGCTGTAATGCTCGACGAGATGAGCGAGTGTATCTGTGTATACGTTCGAGTTCAGGCGGGTCTTCCATTTTTCACCTCCATCTGAACACGTCTAATTGCCTCTGCAGGCTAATCTTTCACTTAATGTAAATCCATTACACAGGCCTGTCTGAGTGTAAGCAGAATGCGATTTGGAGAAGCTGGATCAATGCCCCTGTGTTTCTGTTACACTTGGCCAAGACAATATTTTGTGCCTCGCAGATCAGTCCGGCAATTACACTCCAACACATGAGAGAGATTCAAACTGACTGATGACTTGACCTTCTCCATTTGCATAATCTCTGCTTTTCCCCGATGCAATTACAGTAGCACAGATCATGTCTCATATGCTGTTTGATGCATTTCTCTGTCGGCCCCAGCCCCATGTGCATCTTTACTGGAGGAAGTACTGTGTTGGTTTACGGGATAAAACGTATCCCAAGTGTTCACTCATTGCAAAAACCACATGGGGGTATGGACCCTAAGATGCTTCCGGAGACATTCATCCAACCTGAATCTGAAACATTTCACATATTTGCACTCATGTCTTTACTCTTCCTTTGTTCTACATTGAACCTCATTGCAAAATAACTTTAGTGCCACAATGTGTGATGTCTCATAACAATGCTGTATTAAGATATGCATGTATTCACATATAGTTCTGTCCTGGCCTGATGGCTTTAATATGGCACATCACCACCACCCTCCTCCTTTTTGCCTCTGTCTTCATCACTGAGCTATTATATATTGTTTATTGTTTATTGTTATAAAGGATCCCATTCGCTGCCACTAAAGTGACTAACTAATCTTCCTGGGATCCACACAGACGACAAAGAATCACTGAACACCCATCAGATCAATAACACTGACTCCCTGCTATACAGCACAACAAAATAACATTCACACTCCTACATTCAAAACTTATTTAGATGTTCAAGTGTTGAAGTAGGGATTTTTCCGGGAGTATTTAAAAGATGATCTGTCTTTTGATTGACGTATGTTTGGGAGGCAGTCGTTCCAGTGATTGATAGCACGATAAATAACTGTCCTTATCATTCCACTTGTGTATTATTCATTATGGATAATAAAAAGTGGCAAATTTGTTAGTTTAAAAGTGGAGGTCAAGTGCAAACACAGACTCACAAGGGTGAATACGAGAATATTTGGCTGGCAAACAAATATATCACATGAAAAAAACCAAAGACATAATAGATATCACTCTTGTTGTGGTCTAAAGAAGCAGCAGACAGCACCAGCTTCCTCTCCCTCTCCTATCAAAGGACACAAATTTGCGGGGTGTCGAAACTGTCATACAATCAGGAATGTAATATACTACTTTTGGAAGGGTTTTATAAGTGAAATGATAAAAAATCTTGTTTAATTTCATTCTTTTGCAATGCATGCTGGTTGCACATGTCGAGTTTGTCTCACTGTGTGAACTTTTGTTCTACGTCACACTGGCAACCAAAATGTATGTTTATCATGCTGTTAAAGCTTCTTTGGATTGAATTGAGAGAGAGAGAAAAGGGAGAGAGAAGGGGAAGGGGGAGAGAGGGAAGGGGGAAAGAGTGGGCAAGGGATCACGTGTTGAAACGTATCCCCATCGTCGCCGTCAGGCTCCCTACCAGAAACCCTGGGCAGCCAACAAGCCATGGTCAGCACCTTCCCTGGGGAACCAGATTAGCGGGTGGGGCCCCTGAGTCAACGAGCGCGCCCCAGCTCGGATTTGCTGGCCCCCCTCTTCATCTCCATGGAGGCAGAGGTGGAGCTCAGGGATGAGCACCGCTCTTATATATTGTTTCTCTGGAGGACTCCACTGTCATGACATCACAGCACAACATGAAAGAGTCTCTCATCTATTTCTTTCAAAACATGAACTGATCTTTGAAGCTGCTCCGTCTTCTTCAGATAGACTAAATAGCCTGATGTTGTAGATCTTATTAACATGTCAAGATCTGATTCTGTCTCCACAGGTTCTTAGATACTTCTGGATTCAGCCCAGAGTCATCAAATTATCATAAACATTCGGACACACAACAGAATGATCGTTAAAGAATTATCTGGAACAATCAGCATTGGGACAGCGTGTTAATACAACAGGCTCACAGCCTGTTTTCACAGCTTAAAGATGTTGAGTTCAACTTCCTTTTATCTGCTCCCAGTCCACTCTCATGCATGTGGATATTCTTCAAAAGAGCCATGGATCCCCTGAAAATCCAGATGCATCCTGTATATTTTTTCTCCCTGTTCCAAGTGAAGACAAACCTGACCACATAACGTCCAGACACAGCTGTTAACAAGCCATCACAACATCCCGATGGAACAAAAGAGGCTTGTTAGACTGGGGTTGACCTTCACAGACCATGAACTAGTTCAAAAAGACAAAAAGAGAAATCAGCAGAGGCTTTTTCTGTAAATATAGCTCATCAGGTTCACTTCAAGAAGGCAGGCTGAGCTTTGTTTTTCTATTGATGTGTGTTTTTATAATATTGCAGGATTGTGTTTGTGTTTATGTTTATGGATGTGTGTTTGTGTGTGAAAGAGATAGACAAACAGATTACAGAATTATTAAGCTTTTTTTTTTTTTTTAACTTAAACATGTTTTTGTGGGTGAAAGTTCTTCATGCTGTCCTGAGCCTGCGAAGCTGCACCAGCTTACTGAAGCATTATTATGCAAACCAGCTTTTTGTGATTGATGCGTTCATTTATGAAGTTGTACAGCTCCAATTATGACTCCTGCACTAAACAGGACTATAAAATTAACTTTGTACATATTTTTCCTTTTCACATATTGGTGTGTTTTCTTCAAAATATCTAAAACAACAAGCAAAGTTACAAGATTGCAAAACAAAAAAAATGGGAGCAGGTTAAGATGGGAAACGTCGTATTGTAACTCTATAACACCTCATCTTTGTTTTTGCTAATTTTTTTTATAGCTTCAAGATATTATTAACAAACAAAGAGCACTGTAAGCAATTGCTGTTAATTCACAGCCAATTTTCAGCAGTAATCTACTGGACATGAAGCAGTGCTATACATGGGTGTGACACATGGGTGTCTGTCACACTCTATGTCCCACAGCCATCTACGCTCTGTAGTGTTGATCGGCTCTCTTCACTCTGTGGCATAGAGAAGCTGTCTATGCATCATGGTGTAAACATGCTACATTTTCCACAAATTACAGTCATAAACTGAACTGCAATGTACTGCTTATACAATATATTCAGAGGACTTTTCATTTGGAGTGCCACAGAAGAAGACACCATTTTTCAAAGATATCCTTCACCTTCAGTCTTTGCCAAGTGCCTATAAGGGCAAAGACAGCCAGTGTGACTTATATGATACACCCATGTGCAGAAGGCTCTCATGTCCACCACGTGCCCTCCTCACTCATGGTCACAAGGTGATGAACAGTAAAATACTGTAAATTTCTGCTACAGAAAAAAATGTTAGTTTTATAGTAATATAATGGCAACCCCATTGCCGTTGATTACTGTTTTTTCATGCAGAAGTTTGTTACAGTGATGGTAAGACTGAATCTATATGATTCCGTTGGTGACTCCATTAATCTATGACTTGTAACAGAGACTCTTTGACACTTGAACTTCACAGGGAAAGGATGATCGAAGGACTTCCTGATAGAGATGTCTGATGCTGGTGACATACTGTCAAGCAGCTAATCAATACTGTAAGGCTAGATGGCGATCAGGAGGTGACTGGTGGGTCTCCTGGCTTGACTTAAGCTCGAGCTTTATGTGCTCTCATTAAACACATCAATGTATTGACATCATGGGAAACCTCAGAAATATCTGTTTTCTAAGAAAATCTTACTGAAAACAAACAAATAAATAAGCAATGAGACCAAGATAAGATTCAGTCCTTGGATACTGAGTTAGGAAATGTAAACTGAAATCTTCTTCCTGTCTTATCATTGATAATTAATCCCAAATGAAGCTGCTGTGATGCAACACAATTTCTAAGAATTAGGCAGAGAAAACCTTATTAATCAGGATATCTGCCATCAAGACTCCATCTCCTAATGATAACTTGGTGCTGTTCACAAAAAAAGAAGCTTTTTCCTTTACCAGTTTAAACTGCCTTATTTATGGCGAAATGATAAATAAATGTGTAAATGAAAAATAGAGGAACAAAAAAGAAACCCATCAAAAACAAAAAGATAAAAACCACAAATGTAAAGACAGCACTGACTGCCAGAAATATTTTTTTCTCAACCACAAATAAATCTTAATACCCCATGGATGTTTGCATTAGCTATTAGCTAATCTGACTTTTGTGTCAACATAATTGTCATTGAAAAGTTTCATTAAATTCAAATCAAAATTAAAATGAATTAATTTATTTATTTACACTTTAAATGTGGGGGGAAAAAAATCCCATTTAACTGGTTGCTGACACTTCTGACGACAAAAATGCTGTTAGAGCAGCCTGACACCAAATTTCAAATCTTCTTCTTTTACAGACAATAATTCACCACTAGATGGCGTTCCTGTATAAAAGGCAGACTTCAAACAAATGCAGATCTGCAAATCTAATTCCCCTGTTTCTCTGGCTGCTACTGAAGCCACAACCAGCTTCATTACATCATGTGTTCACATCACTCTCTATCTGTGTCTGAGATGTCTCCAAACAGCGGTTTGTGGTTTCCTGTCCCTCCTACAAGCTGATGGCTTCTATTCTGGCAAGGGTTTGATTTCTGCCTCGACAGGAGGAATCCCCCAGACAACCGCTCAGAGTGATTTCCAGTTTTAGAGGAGTCAAGAACACATCTGCACTCCAAAATTTCCACTTCTCATCTCTGGCAAACAAATGAAATTGATGGCAGAAAATACAGCTGGTGCTATGAATCCTTACTGAGGGAGCAGAGTCTAAAATGAAAAACGTCTCCTGGGCCTCGCTTGGATTGTACAAATGATTTCCTCGCCACACACAGAAAATTAAGACTATAAACCATTCCTTTCATTCGTAGTTAGAAACAGAAAAAAGAGAAGTAATCTGAAGGGAGAAATGAAAATGAACTGGGAATTAAATGCTTTTAATTATATTTCATTTATCCAGTGAGCCGTCCAGTGATACTTATTCAAAACTTTTATCTTACAAAACGATGGCCTGAAAACAATGAGTGAATTCACATGCACAATACTGAGGAGATGAAGCTGTCTGTAGCTGAGGCAGTGGCACCATAGATGGCAATGGTCCCAAACTTGATATATTCTGCACATAAACATCCACATCCACCGTAATCATCCGGGCATACGGGGACTTGGAAAATGTACAATAATTGTGCCAGAATAACAAACAAGAAACCTCCAGAGAGGACTGAATAAGCAGAAACAAAGGGGTACAGTCAATTTTAAGTTTAAAAAAGTCTTTAATCCTTTGAGGACTTCCTGATTTGCAATGATACTGAAACATGCAAAAAAACATGAAGAATATGTTTTTGAGTGTACAAATATTGGTTGGAGGTTCAAAAGTGTCTCATTTACTATCTGTTTGAAAAAAATAGGGAATAAGTGATTTATAGTGGCTTTTATGAATTTCATAGAAGTAAACACCTCTGTCATGAAGTGAGTAGATCCACAGGTGTTTCTTCTGCCACTACACTTCTATTTCATAGGCTGTTTAACTTTTTTGTTGTCGTATTGTAGTTGTACTGATATATTCCAGTAGGTGTCAGTAATTCACCGAAACCTGAGTGCTCCTGCATAGACAAACAGCATTAGCGCCGTGCATTGTGGGAAACAGTACTCCAGGTAGACTGGTTCGTTGGACACAGAAATTTTCGCAGATGAGTAGGACATCTGGGAACTTGTAGTATACTACAGATCTCGCAAGTTTTTGCATACTGACTACTACATACTGAATTTCAGCCAAAGTAGTAGGCACTGCTCGTGCAGTAGGCGGTTTGGAAAACAGCCATAGACTCTGTATAACTTTATGTTTCCAGGGTTTATTGTTGTTCCAGGGGTTGTCCAATTTAACAATATTCTAAGTAGTGGGAAAACTGGCTTGTTATATCAGTGTATCAGTTATTCATTCCATATCCGTTTTAGAGTCCAAAATCAGAAAATGGATAATGACTTGTTTCATTTCTCGTTTTCAAATCAAAAATCGGAAAACAAATAACGGCGTATTTTTCGCCGTTTTGATTTTGTTTTGAAATTGAAAATAGATTCCGAGAGAATGGAATTAACATGGGGTTTTTGTTCTATTAGTTTTTGGTTTGTATCATTTTTGATGTGTCGTGACAGGGAAAGTGTTGACTTTTTTCTCAGGGAAGCCAGTCTTTAACCGCGCGGGTCTTACCAGCTTCGAACAACTGCTCAATAACATCGGCGTATTGTTCAAGTGCGGCCATAGTGGTCTATTTATACGTCACTCGCTGTATATCGCCTCATCTATCTCTGTGAACAGGTTTCAAGATCCCCACACGGTTTAGGACTGGCCTCCCTGAGAAAAAAAGTCAACAACTTCCCGGTCACAACACATTGAAAATGATACAAACCAAAAACGAGTAGAACAAAAACCCCTCTCATATTCTTTTTTTAATTTCAAAACAAAATCAAAACACCGAAAAATACACCGTTATTTGTTTTCCGATTTTTGATTTGAAAACCAGAAATGAAATAACCAGTTGTTATTCGTTTCCGATTTTGGATTCTGAAACGGATATGGAATGAACGAATGATACACTGATATTGCTAGCTACTAAAAAAGTGGCTAAAATGTGAGCATGTACTGTTAAATCTGAGACTTGAGACAGTTACCAAGGTTTGTTGACATCCCATTTAACAAATATTTTATGAAGAAGGAAAACTGGCTTGTTAGTTACTAAAAAAAGTAGTTAAATTGTGTGCACGTACTGTTTGCGTGATTAAACCTAGCTGACTTTGGATTTGTCAGCGTATTGGTATGGTAAGAATCATCTTACAAAGGAAGCTTAATAAATACAGGGTGGCAACCTTTCACAAATGTGACAACTTCTTGTGTTGAGTAATAAAGCATGTGGAGTATGTCTTTTGGAGTTTTGTCTAAAATGAGAAAAAGGCAATTTCCCCAAATTTAGCCCTTTTTTTCCCCAAAATTTGACGGTATAATCTGGTTTTGAGAAAACACTCTTGGGACACTCCCAGGGACCCCACAGTGACACCCTGGGAGTATTTAATCATAGAGAGGTGGAAAAGGAAATTTACGAAAACAACATATTTCTAGATAAAAGATCTTTTACCCGTCCTGCAACAGAGAGATTTACATGCCTTCCACTGACTACTTCAGACTTGCAACAAAAAGCTTTAAATTCCTGTTACTTTGTGTGTACACTGAAGCACCCACTTCACCTGAACTCCCTCTCTCATTAAGTGTTTCTGTTTCCTTGATGTTTAGTTTGGAGAGGTATTAAAAAATAGCATTAAAATGGAAAAAGAAAGCTGTGAAACTGGAAATGACCTGGCCTCCAGCTTGGTTTAGCTCACTGTGGATCACATGGAATTGGATGGCTGAAATATACAATCAATAAGGTAGACACTTCTACCACTTCTTGCTCTCAGTGGACACACGTTCAGGGTGAAGCAGAATTGAGTTGACAGAAAGTGCTTCAGTAAGACTTCAAAACACCTTGACACTAACCGATTTGTGACTTCACTGAGACTTCATCCATGATTTATACGCCCCTCCAGGTTTATTTGAGTAAACAATGATCAACCAAGTAAATATTTAATGTTCAGGCTAGCTCTTGTCAACACAAAGCTAACACACCGGTTGTAGACTTCTGCGAAAACCCATAAAGTATTCAGGAATCTGAGTCCTCAAACTCTATGAATTGTTGAAATGTTTTACCTGTTCTGTTGGTCTAAAAGTATTGTTTTAAACACACAGTGTCTTTAAGTATTAAATTCAATCTATATGATTTCAAGAACTTGCTCTCATTTTTACTCACAGGCTATGTTTCCATTCCAAAACTCCAATATTTACTAAACAAAACATGCAAGCTGAGCAGTTTTTCAGTCAAGCTGCTCCAGACTGATTCTCGAGATCTCTGAAGCTCCCTTGACAAACTTTGGTTCCTCTGTGTGCGGAGTGAACCTCCCGATTATAAAAAGGGTGGAAATAGAGTTACTGGCAGCTGTGTCGGATTTAACACACCCATAACAAACAGCCACTGTAGTGAAATCTCAGTTCCACTCCTCCCTTTCCATCCTCTCATGTCTCCTTACCGCTGCCTGGTCCTGTGCCCACCATGCTGTCCCCAGCTGTCCTGCCTCTCTCTGCTGAAAGGGGGAGGAAAAAGTGGGGATGGGGGGTAGTGAGCTGGCTGGTTTCAGCCTTGCTGTCATGTTAGAGGCCTGGATGTTTTACACTGCAGTTGCAGCCTCTTAGGCCCTCATAATCCACTGGATTGTTGCATTAAAACCATCACATGATTCTTTGCTCCCTTCCAGTTGTACTGTGTTGCGTCACTATTAGAGGAAGCTATAAATAACAAAGAAGGGCTGTGGGGGAGGGAGGGGAGATACAAGACTATCATGCAGAACAACACAGATTGGCAGCTACTGGCTTTGAGTTAAGAGAGAGCAATAACATTCACACTCACTCGACTTAGCATTTGGCATGCATCACAATACTCGCAGAGGATTTGATGCATTAAAGAAATTCAGCGACGCAGCAGGAGCCAGTGGCTGTGACAAGAAAACCGGTTACAGAGAATACACAGAAACGTCAGTCACAGCCTGTCAGACGCATCCTTGCATTGTCACTCCGTAGACTGAAGATCAGGTGCAGCTGTGTTGACAGTAAGCCGGTGTGAAATAGCAGTATGTGGCTGAGTATTGTAGAATAGGTTTGGATTTTTGTTCATTACTTTCATGAGCTTTGACAAGTAATTCTCAGAGGTTCTTCAGGAGGGAGCAGGAGATGGTGATTGGCTGGGAGGCAACCTCTGCAGAGGGAGATGAACGCTGAGGTGGAAACACGGCTAAGACAGTGCAACAACACATGGAGCTGTTTTTGTTCTCTCATGTCAGCACCCTGTAGTGTGAAGCGTTGGCATACGCCCCATTGTATGCCGCCAGGCAAGCAGTTCCACCGAGTGTAAAGAAACGCAGAATGTTTCTTCCCAGATGAATAATGTAGAACGACAGAGCAACATAGTTCAGAGGCGTTAACATCACTATCAATTACCACATCACTATGACTGCTGTATCTCTAATGCTGAAGAACAATGAAGAGTGAGTGTGAAGATTCAGATGTAAAGCTCCACGATTAATTACATTACAAGCATTTTAGTCAAAGTGATTCTGATGTGGCACATGTAAAGCAAGTCTACAGGGAGCCCTTAAATGATGAGCATGAAGCTTCGGTTTTGGTCAGTTTAGCAGGTTTAAGAGCCATTTGGTGGAGACCAAACACAGAGATGAAAGATGACTTAGTGTTGGACTGTGTTGGCATTCATTTGCAAACTTAAACCTCTGGTAACTTGAGCCTACAAACACTTTCAACTATATTTGTGATCCTATTATATGTATAAACCAATGAATCTGAAATACAATTATTAAAAATGGACTTCAATAATATCAGCTCAGTCAGCCAACTGATGCTGAATTGATCAAAACTTTGTTTTAAGAGCAAATCACTGCATTCAGTGTCTGGACTCTGAATCTCATCACTGCTTGCAGATTGACTTTGCAGAAATTATGGAGTAATGGGACACCTTAAACCCCCTTTAACCAATCAATAAACAATTATTTGAAACCAATTAATCAAAAATATTGTCTCGACGCTTTACCAACTGAGTGGATTAGGACCATACTCTGTTATATTATGAGATTGACTCAACATCAATACAGGATAAGATCCTGTCCCATCTCACTGGCAGGACTCAGTCTGATGTCATCCTAACCCACCATGAGTTGATGACTTTGCAGCATTTAGCTAGTTAAAATGCCAAGGACAACTTCTTTCTAACAGGCAGAAACCTTGAGCTGAATCAGACTCATCGTAGAGACAGACATCTGCCTTAACCTGTTGGGGTCAAAGAGAGGGACAGAGACAGTACCAAAAATTATGGTGGAAAAATTAGGACTAGGAAGACAAGGAACTTCAAATCATTGATTATGAACTGAGCTTAAAACTTCAGTTATCAGGTCTAATATAAGCATTTACAATAAAAAATATTGATTGAAGGGTAGGAATGAAAGCAGTGAGAGCCTACAGGTGGACGCTTGGTGAGGAGGTGCAAACCTATTGTTTCAGTTTTAATCTTGCATCAAAAATCTTGATGAAGTTTGAAAATCCATAATGTCAAGAACCTAAAAAATAAGGTTCTAGTGCTCTTTAAATCAGAGAAAAATCTGATATTAAGATGAGACACTACTTCTTGTGTGATATTCTGTCCTCTTTTGTAAAAATCACAATAGAAAAGCTTTCTCCTATGATTGATTTTTCAGTATGCACAGCCTGATATTGAAAATTAGACTTTTTTTTTCCAGCTATTCCACTTTATTATTGGATTGAGCTCTTGAGGCAGAATTTAATAAGAAATCTTTTCTCATTTTTTCTCTTTTTTTGCCCTAATACTCTTCCATACATTCAGTCACACTCACATGGAGAGGTTTTATTGACCCGTAAAACCCCTGTTAAAGATTTAGCTTCCAAGAACTCAGTTGATGGTATCTAATAATAAGTGTTGCCCACCTCCTTCTGTCTTCCACCCTCTTTGATCTCCTCCTCCCTCCCCCTGTTTCTTTTTTTTCCCCAGTAAGCCTCAAACTATCCATCCAAATCCTCCTCTCTGTCTCTCTCCCTTCCTTTCACTGTGCCGCTCTGCCTCCTTCGCCTGCCCTGCAAGGCTCCGGCATGTTATTTAAGTCAAGGACGGCATTAGCATGGCGATCACAGCTTTCTATCACACGTCTCGTCTGCCAAGGCTGGAGTTGGAGAAGCGGGCTTTGTTATAAGGGTGCAGAGGGAAACGTGAGGAGTTAAAGGAGAAAAAGGAGGAGATGAAGGCGTGTAGACAGATGATAACACCGCCAGAGAGAGACTGAAGATGATGTGCGATTACATAAGACAAAGAATACATGTGTCTACATTAAAGTAACACAGAATCCATATGTGAACCATACGTTGAGGGACTGAGTGAAAGCCCTCTGCTTTCTGTCAATGAAATAAAGAAGAGTTTTAAAAGAGTGTCAAGAGATGGGCCTACAAAGAGACTTACAGATTACAGCCCTGACCGTTATATGAAGCTCTCAGTGAAATAAATGAGGCTGCATGAGTGAAACCTATGCACTATTTTCAGCGCTGACTACACACTGGATATACTGAAAGTGCCTTGATAAAAGTTGTATTTGGACATCTTAACATTGACTTTCAGTGTATGACCCTGTCATACACTGAACATGACCCAATAACAACCAGTTCGCATGTTTTAGTCTGCACGTCCGAAAATACTTATACTACCTGTAAGAGTTTGGTGTCTTTAAATGACATAAACAATGTTCAAACCATCATTAAATTAAGCACCTATTAGTTTCCTTCTTCTTTTTTATTTCTGCAGACGACCAAAACAAGTGAAGGTTCTCAGTTACCCTAAGAAGATCATCTGACAAAGAGCTAAAATAAGTATCAGACAAGAGAGGACCAGATTGTTGATCACTTAATGTGATGCTCTACTTTCACTGATGAGGTCATGACACAAGGGCAACTATCAAAGTTAACAAATGTTTGAGCAAAACTGTCATAAATGGTTTGTCACAGCAGAAAGAGAAGACTAGATTTACTTAAGGACTACATGGCTACGCTCTGAAAACCTTTGGGGATGAGCCAAAAAGATATTGAGTGAATCTCAATGTCTCCGTTAAACCTTTAACCTTAAACCCTGAGCTTTTATGGACTTAACAAGCATCACCTGGGAAGTGATTGAGTGTACAAGCCTGCAAGGGCTCAAAATGGTCTAAGAAGTGATGGGACAGCACTTTGCCACTTTTTACACGACCCATATGTCATCATGTAACTCATCTGAGCAGCATCAGGAATTACTACTCAACAATTCTTGGTTTAGTAATAGGTGAAATTTTATGTAATAAGGCAAAAGTTGATCGATCCATTCCTTTGGTTGAAACAGCTTAACAAAGTGGAAGAAGTATGCATATAAAAAATTGGATAAAGGCTTTTTTAAAACCATCATCCTCTATTTCTTCTTTGAAGCAGGCAGACATACTTCTTGTGCATCAACATTAGTTGTAATGTCTGCAAAACTTGTTAACCATTTCTTTTTTAATTTCTGAGGTATGTATATGCCTGCAAGCTCTCACTGGGAACCCTGTGTTACATGTCACATTGCTATACACTGTGGGTCATTTTCTCACACTAATGGCGCTTCTCCACTATACAATTCCAGCCCTACTCTACTCGGCTCTTCACGGTTTGGTTAGCTTTTCCACTAGCCCGACTTCAGACTCACGATGGCCGTGGATCTTATAACACAGCTGCGCTAAAGTGCTGCGCAGAAGTGCGTGCATGTCATCTATAACGCGACACAAACATAATTTTGTACTAACATATGTGCCACCGTGGTCTTTAAAGGAAAAAAAAAAAGCTTTCAAAAGATTTCATTAAAGTAATGCAGCGGCTCAATGTTGGGCGCCATGACAACGGAGGTAAACAACAGCCTTGTGCTGCTGCACACAGAGGAAAATGAAGGAGCTGCTTAACGACATTAACTCTTCACTGGATGCAATGAGATCGCTTCAATTTTTGGGCCTGGTATACCAAGATTTTTTGTTGAGCAATCATTCTTCTTTGAACTGTTTTTCCTTTTTGGTTCCCTGTGGATTAATGGACTGATTGGTGCTTAAAGACTCTCGTGGCAGACAGATCACCCCTGTGCCGACAAACTTTGATTTACTATAAAAGACTCTTTAAACCGAACTATCTTTTCTGTTAACTTCTTTTTTGTCTAAAAAGGACTTTTAACTTATTTAGGAATCATGAAGGTGCATTTTAGGGCTGTATCTTGTGTTCATTCAGTCTGGTTCTGTGCCGACGGGTTTACATGTCATTAAAAACCCGTTGCTGATTTATTCGTTTGCTTCTTGTGAGTGATTTGTACAGAGTCAGAAAGTGGAGCTTCAGAGACGACATTCTCTGACCAATGAGTGACAGGCAGTCCGTCCACATCACCTTTTAGAATCGGCTTAGCTCGCTTGGAACCAGGGTAGAGTCGGTACTAAAAACTGGCGTCTGACTCGTAGTACCGTGCCTGTGGAAACGCAACACAAACCGGGTAGAGCCGAGTAGAGTAGGGCCAAGACGGGTCAGTGGAAAAGGGCGCTGTCTCAGATCCCATACTTCGATAGTTCTTATACATGAAGTGCACTAATTAAAACAGGGCTCAAAATCTTACAGGGCAGTGTCAATCCAAATGACTTCAGACTTACCAGAAACTATGTTCACATTTTACAGATGTTCGTAGGTGTTCTACTTTTATTCATTAATTGCAACCATCAACCACCATTTGATCCAGTCCCGCCCCTTCCTCTATGTAGTCAATATGGCCTCCATTGAGTGCAAGAAGTGACAAGCATTCACTCTCAACATTTTTAACTGCTTTGCACCAGCAGAGAAATCGAAGTGCAAAGTGCAAAGTGCAAAGTTTTTCTATAATTTCAGTGAAAACAAACTTATACACTTGAAAAAAGTAAGTGCATAAGTATGCAGTTTGGGACATAGCTTGAGTCAGTAAAGGCGCGGTCACACTGGCCATCACCGTGCTGTACTCAAGTGCACCTAATGTTGTTAGACTCAAACTTTTCAATGACCTAAACATCAATTCAATGTCTTAATAATAAAAAAAAATCTCTATAGTAAGTCTGTTAGTATTACTTTTAGTTTCATATTGTGATGTAATTATGTCGTCACCTGAACAAGTTCATGTTTTAACACTTGAGCTTCATGGGAAAAATTTGGTTGTGTGTATCAAACTTCTATTCAGGGCAGAAAATGGGCTTAAATTATGCACAATTCTTGGTGTTACCACCAGCTGCGATCAATTCTTAGTAAATTCCCCATGAGAACTCTAACTATGGTTAGTAAGCATTACTTATGGTTGTATTTGTTCTGGGAATGTTAGTGTTTATGTACAGAGAAATGACTACTTGGTAACACTATTGGCGTGTTTGCTATATGATGTCACTCTTTGGTTTGAGGTTAAGTCTCGTTGTGAAGATAGGATGTGAAATTTGAAGAAGGATAGATATCACCAACTTTTGCTGTGATGATGAAGAATACATCACCCACACCGGATCAGAAGCACTCACTCCACATCATTCAGTATAACTTGTGTACATTGAGGAGGATGTCAAACATTCAATACATTGTGTTCTAATTTTAACAGGCACACTCATGTTAACTCTCTTTTGTGTTCTGGGATTAACAAACCTATTCATTATGAAATGAAATTAAAACAGTTAATTGTATCATAAAAACACATCTGTGTTACTAAAACCAGATTAATATTTAATGAAACAGATGCTGTCCCAGGCCAATTTCTTCCTTCACCAAACTCTCAGGGCCTGCAGTCTTTGCACCACATGTCGAGGCATCTTTTCGTTCTCCCATCTCTGCAGTGGTTCAAGGCTACAGTATTCCCACAAGAAACATACTGATTGTTTCAAAGATAGCCTCTGGTAATTGAAGCCATGATAGCTTTATACCAATTATCTCTATAATCACCACCGCTGCTGGTCTAACACTGCAGAGCGCGGAATACTGTTCTTTCTGGAGAGACACTGGCTTCACACGTTCATGACTCACCTTCCACCAACACCCTGAAGTACTGCTGTTCATGCTGACTCTTCACAGAGGAAAGAGAAGGAGGGATGGGCTCTGACATTTCACACAGTTTGCAGTCAGATGGGTAATCTGATCGTCCAGAGGGTGGGGATGTGTGGCCTTGGTAAAAGAAAAGAAAAAGAAAAAAAAAAAAGTCATGCTGCATATTAAATGTGCTCAGGCGTTTCATGGCCTGTCAGACCAGGGTGTGATTTGTGATGAACAGTAGACACACTGTCTCATTTCCTGGCCGATGTGTGCACATGTGTGCATGTATGCGTACAAGGTCTTGTCGTGCACAACATACACACACACACAGCGGCAGTCAAGCCTGCTATCTTCTGAATTCCTCCCCTGTGGTGACTCTGTAAGGCATCTCAATCTCCATCATCCTGTCAGAAGAAATAAACACATAAAAGAGCAAGTGCTGAAATAAAAAAGTGGTTTTCTTGCACTCATGTTCATCCTAATGTAAGTTAAATTAACTGGTGAGCACACAAACACAGACAGCCAAAGACACGCTCAACCGTTGCATGGTGAAAAAATACATTTATTGGAATCTGTGTCAATGTAGAAAAAAGTGAAAACTGGCTTTAGGTTTTGTCACAGTACCACAGGTGAGTATTTCAGCAGCCGTCTGGTCAGCAAGCTCATTTCGAGAGGCAGTACATCTGCTACTGATGACAACAGAGAATTTGGCCTACGGTGGCCTGTGTTACCAAACATCACTGACAAGCTCAGGCTGCTCCTAAAAACACACCACCAGCAAAAACACATGTTGTACAGCAAATAATCTACACCAATGTTTTTTCTCAGGTTCATGTGGGTTTAGCAGGAGAGGCTGGTTTTTAAATCTTTTGTTGTGATACTGTTACAAATCCTTTTCCATTAACTAAAAAGCCAGGACCACTCACTGCCAGCATCTTCTGTCACTCAAAAGAGCCCACTTTGTGTAAGCATTTGTCTGCCACTGTTTTAAAACTGAAAGGAAAACAATTATATTACATTTTTTTTCCACAGACTTGGAAATAACTCCAATGGCCCTGTGCAAAGTCATGAGCTTCATGCATCATGTATACCAGGGCCAAATCTGCCATCTTAATAAAGGGAGTTTCAGCTTTATAGTTCTCTCTGCCCAAGTCACTTTTAATTCAACATTTCTTCAATAAAGGTACTGTAAGTGACATATTCTACTCTGGCAGGCCAAACATTATCATGGGTAGTGCATTTCTATTTCTGATATGACAGGATAAGTCTCACAACACACCGCAAGTCTGCATACTTCAACTAAAACTGCAACAGAAAAAGGCCTTTGAAAACAAAAAAGGACATTTCTAAACTCAGATACTGAGCATTAACATTGAGAGGTCAGCTTTTTTTCCCCAATACAACTTTTTTTTTTTTACATATAGACTTATTTTATTCTTAAATATCTTAAATCTCATATAAAATAATTCATCAGAAACAGATCCTATATACACGGACAAGAGTGCACAGGATGGAGGAGATAGAGGAGGTGTGCATGCCAGGGTGGTTTGCTGCGAGATTATACGCTCTTCCTCAAGCTCGGCTTTTCTGATGAAACGTAAGACCGGTTTTGTCTGGGGTATCATACTCAATATCATCAGTCCTAAAACAAACAAGTGCTTCGAAATCAATACAGAGCTTTCGCTTTTGAGGGGCAAGTCTTCAAAGAGAATCTGACCTTCATGGTCAAAAAAAAAAAAAAAAAAAAAAAACGCAGGAGAAGAAAAATACAGCCACACTTCAACCTTGGCCTCTTCAAAAGCAAGTTATCAAAAGCAGAGCCAATAGTGTTATGATTTTCTGCGCTGGATTCTGGGGTAAACCTTCGATTAAAGTCTTGTTAAATGCAGATAAGCAGTGGGAAATAATGCAGTATTTGTTTGGAACCAGGCCTAACCCAAAAATGCGACAAAACTGATACATGGCAGGCTGCAGCAGATGCCTGAGGATGAGGCAAATGGTATATTCATGGACGGGCATTCATGAAAATCTTCAAACATGGCACACAGCTACGTGCAGCAAAGAATGCCTGCTGTGAGGATCTGGTTTTGAGACATAAAATCAAATAAAATCTAACAAAATCAATATCAATGTTAGTTTCTGTCAGATATAAGATTTCAAAAATAAGCGTCCTGTTTTTTCTTAAATAAAATCCACACTCTTTGCCTCTTGATATGTTGAGCTTGAGGCAGACTCATCACATTTCATAGCATGTGGCTGTTGGCTGAGTTGAAGTACATGGGTTGGCAATAAACTCACTATGGGACCCTGGATCAATCCGGCACTGTTTTAAAGGAATACTCGATAGTAATGAAGCAAGACCCTTTTTTTTTTTCTTTTTTCCAATTTTAGAGCCTTAACAGGAAGTTTTGTAACTGCTCCAGTGGGTTTCTTCAACCAGCAGTTGTGAAACAGGTTGTAATAGCTGCACTGTACTTGGAAAGTTCATCAACTAGAAGACCTTTTTGCCCCAGCTTCTGACTGTTCACAATTTCTGTCAAAATTGCTGAAGATATTCGCAACAGATATCCACTTTATCGAGTGTTTCAGAGTAAAGGTGCTTTCACACCTGACTTATCTGATAACCAGTCAACAAAACTAATTCAAACCAGGAAGCATTTCCCTCCGTCCTCTCCCCCTGGTGTCGCCTTGCTTCCATTTAAACCCTGGAGCAATTTGATTGCAGGTGAGGTAGTTAGCACAAAACTGGCAAGAGGCCAAAGTAGCAACATCCCAAGACAATAACACCTGCTGGTTCAATGACTGGTTTAGTTTTGATTGTTTGTGAAGCTTGCCAAACTACTTTCACTAATTCTTCTCATCAATACAACCTCCACTTTTGCAAAACTGATCTTACACCCCTTAACACTGCTGTGAGAGTTTATATGCTAACCTGCAATTTTTCAAATTTCTGTCTTTTTGTTACTGTTGTCCAACATACGACAAATATACTCCTTTACCAAAATATCAGCAAGGCATTTCACTTCTTCACTGCCCATTTTTTGCTTCAACAGCTCATTTTGTTGTTGGGTTGACTTATTGATGTTAGTTGGTGTCTTGGAGTTAGCTACCCACAATGCACTGTGTGACCAAGAGGCATGGTGTGATGTAATGTCCCAAGGACAGGCCTGCATTGATACATAATTTAGCCTCCTCTACAAAACTGCAGTGTCAACTAATTTAGACCCAAGGGGAAAATGCAACAATGAAACTTTCTATCCTCTGACTCTAAAAAATAAAAATAAAAAAAGTTGCCTACAGGTGTGAAAGCCCATTGAGAGGCAATCTTTGAAACCAGAAACAGTCATTATGTTGACTTTTGAAAGTTACAAGACTTGAAAGCTTCAGCAAAAATAAAAATGTAAGCTATTATGGATAAGAATAGATAAGATAAGAACAAACCACTGAAAACCAGTAGTCTACTGAAATAACAAACAAAGTTCTCAATAAATGTAGCAGCAGACAAGAAACTGACTTTCTTGCTATGAACAAAGCGAGTTAATAGCATTTTGTAATTACAGGATCTTGTACTGACAATTTGGACTTCTCAAAAATGGGCACCTTTCTCAAATTTCTTTGATTGAGTGAGTAAACCATCAAATACAAAATGTAACCATTGCAACCTGTTTCCCCATCTACAAAGGCAATTGAAAAACTCCTTGTTCCTTTCCGTCATTGACACACATTATTAAATAAATTATAGGGGCCAAGATTTGAAGATACAGAGGTTCCTCTTCAACAAAAAATAAAACGAAGTAGTAAAAACATGGATTCAGTGGTTAATCGCCACCATTCCTCAGCACACATTTGCCATATGTTGCTGTCAATGCGAGTTTTTTTTTTTTTTTTTTTTTTGGAAAAAGAAAACACAACAGGGAATGCATCATACAGACAGCACAATCAATATCAACCTTGAAGAGGATGTTGGTTTCACTTTCTTTTCTGCCGCTATGATTTTCCACACGTTACCTGGCATCCACACATCTCTGGTTGGAAACAGTTTTTTGTATTTAATCTCTGGTCGATGTTCACAATTGTTTAACTGGGACTGATGGCAAAAATACCCATGAAGTCTATAATTGCTGGTTAGGTCGTCTAAAACATGAATGCCAAGAGTTCTTGATAGCACTGGAGGTCTTTTTGATGGAGGGATTTAAAGTGTAAAAAGAATCTTGCAGCGTGTTACCTTTGAGCACTAACACACAGGTTCAAACACACAACCATTCATTCTCTTGTATATATAGAGAGAGAGCTTAGTTCAATGGAAAATTGGAAATACCTTCAATAATGTCTGACAATATGATGTAACAAACGTTTCACGAATTTTTCTTGGTCAAAGAGATTCTGTTCTGTGTGTGAATTTACATAATATCATATTTCTGTACAGTGAAACAGCACAAGTAAAAACATGAGGACATCCAAATAAAAATATCCCACGCTGATTGTGATAATTAAAATGTAGTTCAATTCTTTTCTTTTAACTTCTAGAAAGGGAGGCCAGAGTTTATTTTGGCGGGACGAGGCAGGGGGGCAGTTTGTATATCCCACACTACACAGTAGTTTCATTCTTCCAAGGTCCAGTACGTATATTTCCCGTGCTGTCCGAGGCGTACAGAAGTCCTTCGTGTAGCCCCCCTTTTAGAATCCCATTCTGATTGGGGGGGTTTTGGGGGTAGGATTGTCTGCGCGGGGCATGCATCTCCAGATGGCAATGTGTCGCCATTGGGTCCGGCTCAGCCATTTTGCCGCAGCCACACAGAAAAACGCCTGTGTCGCCTGCCTCTGCCGGGCACAGGGAGGGGAAAAGGTCTGCCTTGGCACAGCAAATGTGCCTGTGGCAGGGGTGGTGGCACGCCAGAGCCTCGTGTGTGGTGGTGGCAGCAGCATGACATGTGTGATGCCCGTCATGGTGGCCTTCATGAGCCAGGTGTGGACAGATGTGGGCGTGGCGCTCATGTGTGCTGTGTGGGCTGTCAGTGTGTGAGCTGTGCACGCTGCCACCATCCCCACTGGAAGGGATGTGATAAGCATACTCCCTTTCACTCCCGGCTCCACAGGTAGCTGCTGCAGCCCGGCGTCCAATACTACGGCCTTTAGTCCTGGTGCTGCTCTTTAGACATGGGTGCAGCTGAATCCCAGGTCTGTAACCCTCCGGGTCAGGATGGAGCAACACATGTGTGGCTGCAGGCTCCTCCTCCATCAGCTGCTGGCTGTGCAAGGCGGCACAACACGGTGTCACAGGTGCCAGACACGTAACATGGTTTTGTGAGGATGGGAGAGTGGCGTGTTTGCAGTGACCTAAACTGCCATGAGTGCAGCTGATCAGGGCTTTACCTGGACACGGGGAGTCATGGTGGCAGTGGCTGTGACCGTGGCCGTGCCCAGGAGTATCTCCGTTCACGTTGACCTTAGGCCGAGCCTGAGCGGGACCGTGGGCACCGGAGCAGGCATTTTCCTGTCGACCGGGGCAACAGGAACACCAGCAATGCCAGACATCATCGCGCTTGGCACAGTGATGGATGAGGACGAAGAGGCCGAGGGTGACGGAGAAGGCACCATAAAGGCAGCTGAAGATCATGTCCAGGAAGAGGCCCTGAGACACAGAGAGCGCCCCGAATGTCCAGGTAGCCAGGAACAGGAAGAGAGTGAAGGCTGCGGTCCGTAGCTGAGCCTTGAAGGAGTGCTCATTTGCCAGTAGTGCCGGGTTGATGGGTACACCGGGGCAGCCAGCAGGGCAGTGACCCCCTGTGGATGGGGCTGCTAGAGCCCCAGGCTCAGATCCTTGATGGCAGTGGGTCGGCACGTCAATGGCAGCTAACCTCTGCTGCTCCTCTGTCAGCTGTTTCAGCTCATACTTCTTCTCTGGGTGTTTACGCAGCTGGATGAAGGTGCAGAGGAAGTAGACACAGGTGACCAGGAAGATGAGTGCGACAGGGCCAAAAAAGGCTCCCAAGCTGGGCTCCCATGCCATCCAACAGCTGTAACACACAAACATCAAGATCACATCTCTCATATTCTAGATTTTGAAATAACCAGAGCCAGCTCACTGGATGGTTTTAAGCTTGTTCTGAAGAACAGATAATGAATAACACTTCACAAGGACGAGATTTTATTGAGGTGTCCAAATGGTGCAAAATATCAGCAGAGGTTGGGCTTTAACCTTGTGAAGAAAAGAAAATAATAGACTCACTATGGTTGCTCTTGCCCCCCGGTGCCATAGTTGTTGATATTGACGGCAGCTGTGACCCCGCAGATGATGAGGGGCACTCCACCACTGACTAGGTAAAATCTGTGGAGTGATCCAAGGACAAACAGAAGAAGAGAGAAAAGGAAAACATAAGAATGACAGAAAAAAATTGTGGTTTGATAACTCACATTGAACAGTGCTCACACTCCTTCCTCTATAAAATGGCAGCTTGGTCAGTGGCAGTGCACAATGAAATGTGATGCTGAAGATACCTGATAGTGCCAGTTTTGGATCAGTGGTTTGCGCTGACGAAGGAGCAAAACGAAGAGAGCTTATTGACAAGGTTTCTGATTTGAGCGCTTTTAGAAAAATTATTAAAATCTAAATGCTGTTTGACAACCAGAAAGACAGACATTCAATAAGAACAACAAATCAATTAGCTGATGTTTATATTGCTAAGATTAATGAAAGATAAAATAGAGGTACCTGCAGATTTTGGGGCCAAGAATAACTCAGTAATGAACTGATGGTGTTGAGTGAATGGAGCCAAATAAACATGTGTGCAGTTGTGCCCAAAAGTTTACACCCACCAGTAGAATTTCTGATTTTTTGGCTTTTTCTCAGAAAATATGAATGATAACACAAAATCATTTCTATTACTCATGGTTAGAGGTTGGGTTAAGACATTTATGGAAAAAAATATTACTCTTTTTAGATCATAATGACAACAGAAACTTCAAAAATGACCCTGTTAAGAAGTTTTTACATTTCTGGTGGTTTTGTCCTGATAAATGCACAAAAGTGAACACAAATGTGTTTGAATATCTACTAAAGGTAACCATCCTCACCTGTGATCTATTTGCTTGTAATCAGTGTGTATAAAAAAATAAACAGGGTTATTTTTGAAGTTTCTGTTCTCATTATGATTTAAAAAGAGTAAACACAGTTGTTTGTGAATAAATGTCTTCACCCAACCTCTAACCATGAGTGACAGAAAAGTTTTTGTGTTAACGTTCATATTTTCTGCTGGATGGGGTGTAAACTTTTAGGCACAACCATATAAAAACTGATCAGCCTAAGCATGTTGGCCACAGACAAGTAAATATCATCGACCATCTCTTTACTGATGGGTTATAAGAAGAAAAAGTTGTTATACATTACAGTGAGTGAATAGAGCCGAAGTGTGATGCCAAGAAGACTGAGTCACACCTTTTTTAAACCTGCAGCTCTTGTGAGGTGTTTCTTTCCTGGTCTGCAGTGGTCAGTACCACTACAACCTTCCTAATAGAGTAAAAACAGATGGACCAGTGGGGTCAGAGACAGTTATGGGGAGTTCATCCTCAAGGTTAAAAGAGCACAGGCAGCACACAAGGAAGGCTATTGGATCTTTACCAAAGGTCTCTGTTTTTTATTTTATTTTCATTAATGTGTGTAACTTTTGACTTCTTGTCTGAGCCGAATCTTGGTACTTGGGGCAGTCTGAAGTTGACAAAAACAGAGTGAGATGATCATGAGTGTCAAGGGTGAATTCCATGTTCTTGGGTGCGTTTTGGGAGCTGACCTCCCTGTAAAACTATCTTGGTGATAATGTTGGGTTTGTTTGTATCATCTTTGCCCCAGCTGCTTCAGGAAGCGGGTTCCTAAGTATTGAGCAGTAAAATGCTTCTCATACTTCATAAACCAACATCAACAGAGCACCAGAATCTGTTACAAGGGTACAGTTTCCAGTGATTACACCGAAATGGGAATCCTTGGTCATTTTAAAGCTTTCAGCCACTGGCAAAGCTGCTACTTTTGACATTTTGGTGGTGAGATTGGGATTCAATGGCATTCTGTCAAAAAATGAAACCTCCACAAGATCACATCCAAAACACCCAGACAGACCATAGTGACAGAACAACAAGCAGATGCCAGGGAACAAGCATGAGAACATATCTGTCATCCATCTCTTTCCCACTATTCCTCGAATGTCTCCATCTCAAAACATCATAAGATCGATGTGAAACTTCTGCGCTTGTCATTTTGTTTGCCATCACACGCTATGGGTGCGATCACACCTACGGTTTGTTTTCTTTTCCAGAAACCAAAGTGTAAATTTTTAGTGGGAAACAAATCTGTTCCCTGTCGATTTAAGCCTGATTAACTTGTCAGTGCTCATTGCTGCAATTTACAGCATCTGCTGTTTATAACAGCTCTGGAGCTGTGAAGAGAAACCTGCCTTTTAGAAAAGGTGACACTGCAAGTAGTAATACCATCCTGCTAAGCTTGTTTTGCTTCATCATCACTGATTAGCATATGCCATCATAAATCAACCTCACTCCTTGCAGAGAATCCAAAAAGACAAAAAAAAAAAAAAAAAAGTCCAAGTCAGAAGATGTTTCTTCCTCTTCCTACATCAACAATGCACCTTCACCTTCATTAACAGCTTGATCACGCTCAGTGTGGAAATACTCAGACTTGAAATCCCCACTACACACAGCACATTAATGACAAACCAGTGTTTTAAAGCATCTAGCCCTCCAAACACGACGGACTCCAACCTTTACCATGTTATCACTGTCATAAGAATCAGCTATTTTCACAGCCATAAACAAGAAAACAAAACAGTCAATGAACCATTTACAGAGGGATAAAGCAACCTAGCAGAGGAGAAATTGAGGAGCTACAAGGAATCTAGACTTATTTAAAAAGTTACTGGTAATCAAAGTAGTTAAACTGAAATATTTGGTAAAGGGTCAAGGAAAAAGGTTTATTTGATTGTTTGATTCAGCAGTGGTGTGAAGCATTCTGCACTTTTTCTCTGGATTCAATGACATCTTTTCTTAAGGCAGCCAGTGATGAAAGATCCACTCTGGGACATGTTTTAAATATAAATCATGCCAATTTGTGGACATCTGTGGATAGAACTGTCTATCTACTTATCTTAAATGACAAACTATACTGATTTAGCATGAGTTTGTTATTTTGTTATTAAGTTAAGAATTAAAAGAGTTTGTATGGATATCTGTCAATACATCAATAAATTAGTTAGTTGGTGAGTTGGCAAACTCAAAAACTTATGAAGTTGGTATGGTTATCGGACAAGCAATGATTGTGTTAAGCTAGATAATTTACTTATTAGGGAGTGAGCTAAGTAGTTCAATAAGTAAGCAAACTAGATAACAAGTTTGTTTGTAAGAAGGTGAGAATGTTTTTCAGTACCTAGTAATGAGTGAGTTTTGTTACATAGCTTGCAAGTAAATTTGTTTCTTTTTTTCGCAATTTGGTGGATAGTTAGTGTGTCAGTTTTTAGTAATTTTCTGTGTTAGGTAGGTACTTTATTAGTTATTTAGTTATTAAGAAAGTAAGTTAGTCATAATATTATTTAGTTATTTGGTTAGTTTGTTAGTTAGTTAGTTTATTAGTTTGTTAGATAGTGAGTGAGTGAGTGACTGAGTGAGGAAGTGAGTGAGTGAGTGAGTCTTTCAGCATTTTGGGAAGTTGGTCTGATCATCTGCCAGTTACGCAGTTTATTAGTTAGCTATTATTTGAGTGAGTTCGTCAGGATATGAAATAAGACGGTATGATTATATATCAGTCAATAAGTCAATTAGTTACTGTTTGTTAGAAAATTAAGGAAGTTGTTAAAATGGTTGAACATTTATTCAGTGATTATGTTTGTCTCCACTCCAGTGAAACTTGACAGGCACTTAAGAGGAACTGCAGCACCCACAGCAAGTATTTTCTCTGTGCCAGCTCACCCAGTCCTTAAAAGCTGGTACATTAAGACTGGTGATTGAAACTACTTAAGACAGTGCAGGAAAACCTTTGAGATTCCCAAAGTTATCAACACCAATTTAAGAAGAACTTACAAAACAATAGTTATCACAGGGGTTTTAATTGCTAGAGTAAGTAGTAGAAAAATGTGAATAGAACCAGTCATTAAAGAAGAAATAAACCTTAACAGGTGTTGACATGACTCTGTGCAATCTATGCACTTACTCTCAGTAGTGACTTTTCAATAGTGGGTGCATCTTGTACGTCACCATGTACGTCAAACATGCTAAAATTCTGAATCAAGGTTGAGGCAAGTCTTGCATTTAATATATACAGCAACTTGAGTGTGGACTGTTGAATTTTGTTCAATTTCAAGAAAATCTGTTCTGGGATCCAGTATACTGCAATCATGCAGATGCAGAGAATTTCAATTTTCTTGTTTTAGTACATATTTGTGCAGTGTCATTAATCAAAAGGTGTCTCCTCTGCACTTATTTTGGTTGTGTTAGGAATTAGCAATGCAAATCAGCAAGATGGGAAAAAAAAATGATAAAGAGTTAGGGGGTGCATTGAAATGTATAGTGATCTTGACACTTAACAAACTTAAACAATAAACATCTTTAAATAGAAACGAGTGCATTTTCTTCATCAACTGTCCCATGGTTCCTTTTGTTCTTTCTTGGTCCAAAATGGGAAGATCTTATTGCATCACCTGATGTCAGATTTGGATGATTTAGCCCATTTGTGTCAAAGTATAGATGCCTTTCTTATCCTCTCAGAACACAAATAGAACACTGGCCAATTTCAGACCAATGTGTTTGTATCATGAGAAACAAAGCTAATCCCTCTGCTCCTCTCAGCACCGTCATCCTCTTTCCTCGACAACTCTGTGCTATTTCCTCTTCCTTCCCGTTCAATCTCAACCTCTGTCACTGCTCTAACCTTTCCACCACTCCATCTTCCTCCATCTTCATCCCCTCTTTCTTTCATTCCATGCGTTCTCTGTCTTTCCAATATGTCCTGCCGTCACACAGCACCCGTCCCAAAAATTCAATTACAATCAAGATGTTTGTCTGGGCCGGTCTGCGAGGGGGTGGTTGGAAGGGAGGTGAGGAGAGAAGGGGGGTGGTGGTGGTGGCGGCATTACCGGCCTGTCACTGCCTCTGAGTAGAGCGGTTCCCCTGGGGGACTCTCCTTCAACAGAAAGCCATTTACACACCCGTCAGCCAGATAAGCATAAATGAGAAGAACTAGTGGATGTTAAAGCACCCTCTGCTTTATAACCCTCGTTCCTTTTTATCCCCTCCAGGAAAACCAGCATGTGTTTCCTGCGGCCTGTGCTCCAGAAAACACATGTAGCATCCATGCACAGATGTAGAGTGTGAACAAATCACTGCCAGCAGGCTGCCCTGTTTTCTATGCAAAAACATGCACATTCATATTAAGATTCGAGGCACTCGCTTCTGTGTTGATGCACACACACATTCTTCTGCACGCTCTGACAATACACACACATAAAGTTTCTTTTTGGCTTTTCTATTACAGAAAACCTTCAAACTCTAGCAAAATGGCTGTGCATGCAGAGTTGTGCTTTTGAGGGAGTTTAGGAACAGCAATCATCTGATATAAATAGACCCTGAAGTGCCTTTTAGCCAGCAGCTACACAGTGACCCCCCCCCCTCTCACTGGTCTTCTGCCCATGCACTGTCCTCTGTTTTGTAGCTATAAACTGTCCTCTGTCTGGATCAGGCCCAGGATGTACACTGTACAGCATGAAAATAAAACTGATGGTTATGCAGCTCGAGCACAGGGCAAGAGCTCATGTGTTTGATTAGCATGTGAACCAGTTGAGTACGAACCTCGTCTTGGTCCTGCATGTCTGAATGACCTTCAGTGGACACAGTGATCTTGGTTAAAGCCACAGAAAAACATTTGGAAAAACTCACAAACTTATAATGAAATAGTAGTCGCAGGGTTCTGTCCTACTATCTAATAACTTAGATTTTTCTATTAAAAAAAACCTATTGCATAAACTAAATTGGTTTGTTTAAACATAGGT
>RPOG01006039.1:11220-22882 GCA_008086565.1 Thalassoma bifasciatum
ATGTTTTTTTGTATTTTTCACGACGTGAAGAAAAACAGCTCGGGGCTCGGACACTCACCGCACAGAACTCCTCGAAGGATATCCTGCCGTCTCCGTCTTTGTCTGCGTTGATGATGGTTTTGTCGACGATCTGCTGGAGCTGCGTGTCCTTCAGGTTGTTGCCGACCATCATCTTCAGGACCTGGAAGAGCTCGCCGTTGGATATGTAGCCGTCTTTGTCCATGTCGTAGATCCTGAAGGCGACTGAGGAGACGCAAAGACAGAACTTTATGAGTCAGACGTATAAACGTAGACGCTGCATTGGAGACATAAACCTCATTTCCACCAGACAGCCACCGTATTGATGTTTCAGACAATATAAATGACATCACATCTTTGACCCACATATATGTTCAGATATATGTTCATCAATGCCCCCCTGTGCAGATAGATATATGTATATGGGTCAATTAGGGGGGCGTCCCCTTTTTTTGTGCAATATTTCCTTCCATCATGAATTGAGTATTTCATCACATGTATTTCTTTATTCTATGAAACCTGTGTTATTTGAACACATCTTTAAACTATTAAAATATAACATGTTTTTTTGTGTTTTCCAAGGAGTTTGGGGGTTTTACAGTCCACCACGTTGGCAGGACTGTTCATAGGTGTCATTAAAAACTCTAAAAATTGAATGTCAGTTATTGTAAATGGAAATTAAAAATACAGTGGCATTATTTTATGCTTCAACCTTTTTAAATAAAACATTCTTTGCAAATAAGAAGAATTTTAAAGCTGTTGAGAAATGTAAAAAACTTTTGTCCCGTAATTTTCACCTTGTCAAATGTCAGGGTGGTGCAACCGTAACATTAGACTTTTATTTTAAAGTGAAGAGAATAAAACAGGAAACAGGAAACTGCATCAGCCAGAGGAGCCCAAATGACATTTGTGACCAAGTGGAAAAGTTTGTAGATTTCTCTGAAATACTGATAAAAAAGGTTTTTTCACTTCATTGGTGACTGGAACAATTTCCATGTCAGGTGGTACAACCAATGTAATAATGTGAAATGTTATTTTAACATCAAATTTTTGATCTTATTCACAAATAAAAGAAATGAAACACACAAAATGAAAATGTATGAGTCACTACAGACACTTGAGAGATACTTGCCAATAATTTCACACAGAAAAAATAACAGGAACATATAAATATATTTTCATATATTTGGTTGCACCACCTGACATTTTTGGGTGCTCAAATTAAAAATACTAAAAAATAATGAACCTAAAAACTTTGAAATGTTGGTCAACGACTGAAATCTGTTAGAAAACATAATTCTTCTCTCAGAAATATGTTTTTATCCATTTTCAAAGAACTTTTTAGAAATACTTTCTTAGACCCTCTTTTTGTCATTGACCCTTATATGTTCAGATACATGCAGTGAAAACACAACACAAAATCAATCATTAACATCCTGTTTTCAACGCGGCGTCTACGTTTATGTCTGTGGCCAAAACGAGCTCCTTATCTCTGGAGGCGTTTTGTTCGTGGACACTTACAGCGCAACTTCTGCTCCTTGTCGCCTTTCACGCTGAACTGGGAGACGCCTTCGATGAACTCTGCAGAACACAAACAAAAAAAACTTCATCAAAACTTCAGGCTGGTTGTGTGTAACGGAGTACAACAGTATGACTCTGTAGTAGAGGGGTGAAGCGGCTTGGCGTCTTTTATGTGATTTATTATACATTGGCACAAACGAATATATGTGAGATTTCAGCTGCGTAAAATCTCTAAAAGTGAGATTTTGAGATTCCTCTTATGGGTTTCTATCTCAGACGTACACGACATTTATTTGTATTGTTTACTTCATTTTTCTGTTTGACTCTTCTTTCAAAAAACTGCGAATTAACGAAACTAAACTTCTTCTCTTTCCTGCCTTCTTACTCCAATTTCATTCTTTCTTACGATTTTCATTTTTTCTTCTCTACTTTCTTACTCTGTTTTCATTATTTCACACTTCCTTTTCATTTTTCTTCCCCTCTTTCTCACTACGTTTTCATTTTTTCTCACTTCGTTTTCAATGTATCTTACTGTTTTAATTTTTTCTTCTCTACTTTCTTACTCGTTTTTCATTTTTTTCTTCCCTTCGTTTTCATTTTAACTTCCGTTTTCTCCGTCCTTTTTCATTTTCTCTCACTGTTTTTATTTTTTATTCCCTGCTTCCTTGCTACGTTTTCATTTTTTCTCACTGTTTTCATTTTTCTCACTGTTTTCATTTTTCTCACTGTTTTAATTTGTTCTTCTTTTCTTTCTCGCTACGTTTTCATTCTTTCTTACATGTTTATATTTTTTCTTCTCTTCTTTCTTACTCCATCTTCATCTTTTCTCACTTCCTTTTCATTTTAATTTCCGTTTTCTCCGTCTATTTTCATTTTCTCTCACTGTTTTCATTTTTTCTTCCCTCCTTTCTCGCTGTGTTTTCATTTCTGTCACTGTTTAAAATCTTTTCTTCTCTACGATCTATCGATTTTCATTCTTTCGCACTTCCGTTTCATTTTTTCTTCCCTTCTTTCTTGCTACGTTTTCATTTTCTCTCACTCCTTTTTCATTCTTTCTTACTGTTTTTTTACTTCCTTTTCTTTCTCACTCCGTTTTTCAATGTTTCTTACGTGTTTATATTTTATCTTCTCTACTTTCTTACTCCATTTTCACTTTCTCACTTCCTTTTCATTTTTTCTTCCCTTCTTTCTCTGTTTTCATTCTGTCACTGTTTTAAATCTTTTCTTCTCTAATTTCTATCGATTTTCATTCTTTCTCACTTTGTTTTCATTTTTTTCTCACTTTGTTTTCATATTTTCTCACTGTTTTCATTTTTTCTTCTTTTCTTTCTTACTCTGTTTTCCTTCTTTCGCACTTCCTTTTCATTTTTCTTCTCTTCTTTCTCTCTACATTTTAATTTTTTCTCACTGTTTTCATTTTTCTCACTCTGTTTTCATTTTTTCTTCTCTACTTTTTTACTCCGTTTCATTTTTTCTCACTTCATTTTCACATTCTTTCTTCCCCATTTTCTTCGTTCATTTTCATTTTCTCCGTCCGTTTGCATTTTTCCTTCCCTGCTTTCTCGCTCTAATTTCATTCTTTCTCAGTTTTCACATTTTTCTTTTCTACTTTCTCACTATTTTTAATTATTTCGCACTTCCTTTTTATTTTTTCTTCCCTTCTTTCTTACTGTTTTAATTTTTTCTTCTCTACTTTCTTACTCATTTTTCATTTTTTTCTTCCCTTAATTTTCATTTTAACTTCCGTTTTCTCCGTCCATTTTCATTTTCTATTACTGTTTTCATTTTTTCCCACTGTTTTCGATGTATCTTACTGTTTTTATTTTTTATTCCCTGCTTTCTTGCTATGTTTTCATTTTTTCCCACTGTTTTCATTTTTCTCACTGTTTTAATTTTTTCTTCTTTTCTTTCTCACTCCATTTTCATTCTTTCTTACGTGTTTATATTTTTTCTTCTCTTCTTTCTTACTCCATTTTCATACTTTTTCACTTCATTTTCACATTCTTTCTTCCCGGTTTTCTCCATCCATTTTCATTTTCTCACTACCTTTTCCTTCCCTGCTTTCTCATTCTATTCATTCTTTCTCAGTTTTCAAACTTTTCTTTTCTACTTTCTCACTGTTTTCATTCTTTCGCACTTCCTTTGCATTTTTTCTTCCCTTCTTTCTCACCCTGTTTTCAATGTTTCTTACTGTTTTAATATTTTCTTCTCTTCTTTCTAATTCCATTTTCATTTTTTCTCACTTCGTTTTCACTTCCATTTTCTCCATCCATTATCATTTTCTCAGTTTTTATTTTTTCTTCCCTGCTTTATCGCTGCGTTTTCATTCCATGTCACTGTTTTACATTTTTTCTTCTCTACTTTCTTCCTCTGTTTTCGTTCTTTCGCACTTCCTTTTCATTTTTACTTCCCTTACTTTCTCACTTCATTTTTTTTCTTCCCTGCTTTCTCACTCCGTTGTCACTATTTCTTACTATTTTCATTTTTTGTTCTCTACTTTCTTACTCTGTTTTCATTATTTCACACTTCATTTTCACATTCTTTCTTCCCCATTTTCTTCGTTCATTTTCATTTTCTCCGTCCGTTTGCATTTTTCCTTCCCTGCTTTCTCGCTCAAATTTCATTCTTTCTCAGTTTTCAAACTTTTCTTCTCTACTTTCTCACTGTTTTCATTATTTCGCACTTCCTTTTTATTTTTTCTTCCCTTCTTTCTCACTATGTTTTCATTTTTTCTCACTGTTTTCAATGTATCTTACTGTTTTAATTTTTTCTTCTCTACTTTCTTACTCATTTTTCATTTTTTTCTTCCCTTCATTTTCATTTTAACATCCGTTTTCTCCGTCCATTTTCATTTTTTCCCACTGTTTTCGATGTACCTTACTGTTTTTATTTTTTATTCCCTGCTTTCTTGCTACGTTTTCATTTTTTCTCACTGTTTTCATTTTTCCCACTGTTTTCATTTTTCTCACTGTTTTAATTTTTTCTTCTTTTCTTTCTCACTCCGTTTTCATTCTTTCTTACGTGTTTATGTTTTTTCTTCTCTACTTTCTTACTCCATTTTCATACTTTTTCACTTCATTTTCACATTCTTTCTTCCCGGTTTTCTCCGTCCATTTTCATTTTCTCACTCCGTTTTCCTTCCCTGCTTTCTCATTCTATTCATTCTTTCTCAGTTTTCAAACTTTTCTTCTCTACTTTCTTACTCTGTTTTCATTCTTTCTCACGTTTCCATTTTTTCTTACTGTTTTTTACTGTTTTTTTACTTTCTCACCCCGTTTTCAACGTTTCTTACTGTTTTAATTTTTTCCTCTCTTCTTTCTTGTTCCATTTTCATTTTTTCTCACTTCGTTTTCACTTCAGTTTTTTCCATCCATGATCATTTTCTCAGTTTTTAATTTTTCTTCCCTGCTTTATCGCTGCGTTTTCATTTCTCCTCCTCCTTTTCTGTTGCACTCCTCCTTCACTGTCTTCACTTCTTTGCTTCTTTCACTATTTTTTTTTTAACTTTTTCATTGCCGACATTATTAAGGCACTTAGGTTATTTCCATTTACATGTTCCACATTTTCAGCGTTGAAGTTTCACTTCCTTGTTTCAGCATTCCAACGCATTTGCTGCAAGTGAATGCAACTTTTCCCGTTTACCTTTAAAGTCCACCTCTCCGTTCCCGTCGGTGTCGAATATGTCGATGACTCGCTGCACGAGGGGATTCTGCTGCAGCTCCGGTAAAGACATGAACTCCTCCACGCTCAGGGAGCCCGAGTTATCCAGGTCGAGTTTCTTAAATCTCTTTCCTAGCCTTTTAATCTCGTCAGCATCGACTGCAACCAAACACAGAGAGAGAGAGAGAGAGAGAGAGTTAGAGACAGGCTGAAGCACACAAAGTTTCTCCTGTAACAAAAGGGATTATCTGGCGTATCGGTGGCGTCTTTGCGCGGCGCTCCACCTGTCGTCCACCTGCGCTCGCTCTCCTTCTGTGGGGAAACTTCCTCGTCCAACACCTGCAGCCTCACCTGGTTTCTTCTTGGTACCGGCCATGGTTGGTTCAGAGCGGCTGGTTTCTCCCTGCACAGGTCAGGCTGAACTTCGAGCTGCCGGACCTCCCGGTGCCGCGGCGCTCTAAGCCCCAACGCCAGCGGGGTCATGTGATGCTTCTTTCAACACTAATCACTCTGCTGATCGCCATGAATCAGCCGCGGGACGCTTTGTGCCGCGGAGCCTGGAGATAATTTTACCCTCCTTTAAACCGGGGGGGTCCTGACCCCAATGGGGGGGTCGGGAGATTATTTAAGGGGGGTCATCAAACCACTTTGGTTAATTCTAACTAAGACTCAATAAAACTTCACACAGGGTTGTTTTTCAGAGTTGGGGTCCGTTACTCAAAATAGTACAGAGTTACTTGTTACTTTTGAAAAAGGAGTACCTTACACTACTTGATTACTCCATGGAAATAGTAAAGAAGTTACACGACTCGTTACACGACTTTATCCCCCTGATACATCACAACTATAAAGAATATGATTCTCAAACAATTATAATCATTTCCAAGAAAATATTCATTGTCTCATTGTTTACTTTAGTCTGTTGCTGAACTTTGAAGCAACTGAAACTAGAAAATATGTCTTTACACACAACTTTAAACAGACATCGGGCTCGGCGTTAGCTGCTTCAACTCTGTCCTCCTCTTGTTTACTGTTTTGGCTGAATCCAAATCTCTGGACTTCACCGCACGTGCGAACTCGCAGACTTTGCGGGCGCGTTCACGGGAAGTCCGGGAGTGCTGATGGTCGTCCAAATCCACAATTCATCCAGTTCACAAGTCTGACTTTCTGCAGACTTCCAGAGAGTCTGCTTGAGGTGCAGACTTCTGCAGACCTCACTACTTTGATTACCCACAATTCATTGCAATACGGCCGTGACGTTTTAATTTTTCAATTTTTTTGCAGTCGGTCTGAAGCTGAAATCATTTATTTATTATTGTAACAGTTCAGGTTCTTATAAAGTGGTCCATTTACTCTAGAGATGGGATTTATGTCTCTTTGAGAGGAGCCGGATCTTGGTGAGCCGTTCCTTTCAAAGAGCCGTTCAAAAAACTGGCTCCTTCGGCTCATTTTTATATCTATTAAGTTTTAAGAAGCCGGCCTGGCTTTAACTCATTTTATCTTGGAAATAATCACTGGGAGGAATGAATTTAGACATCCCACCAATATGAGTTTGAATTATTCTGAAATATTGACTTTAACCTTATTGACGTGTGGATTAGATTTTAAAGTCTGATCTGGATTCATTGTAAATATTCCACAGGGTGGCGCCATATCACTCTGCTTTGACAGTGACGTCACTGTTTTGAATTACCCCTTGTACTAATTCTGTGTATTTTATACAGGTGTAAACCATGACTTGAACGCATATTATAAACATTAAAAAACAAAACAGGCTACAATGAATTTCTGTGCAAAACAGATTTTAGTGAAACGATTAAAACGCATTTTGTTGCTCTGTAAAAAAGTTAAACCCTGAGGAGGACACCTGAAATGTCTTTGGGTTCATAGCAGCCTGTACCTGAGTATCACAGCAAATTCTATACAACTGTTATTTTTGATCGGAAATGTTAGAAAAAAAGTGTTAGAACGGATCCCAGCTGCGACTCGGTTCCAATCGTTCATATTAACGAGCCGTTCAAAAGAACCGGTTCGTCCGTGAACGTCACAACACTAATTTACTCATGTTGGTCTTAATGTTCTGAATTCCTACTGTTCTGAGAGTCAGTGAATGCACCCAAAGGGGATGGGCTGAGTGTGTGTGTGTGTGTGTGAGATTGACTGAGAGAAGTGGAGGAGGTTGACTCGGAGCTGGAGTTTCTGATAGAGACAGATTTTTTTTCTGTCTTGTTCTGCGTGTTCACGGCCGACAGTGACCGGTTTATGAAAAGCTTGCGTCCACTCATCATCCTGTCATCTTTAAAACGCCCAAACAATACATTATCTATTTGCAGTCATTGTAAAAGTATCGATCGTAGCATTTCATTTGTAACTCTAGTTTAACCACCAATCTAGGAGGAGTAGTGCCGTCACACGACTCGTTCCCATCAAAAGTAATTTAACTACTTGTAACGCTTGTTACTTGTAGTTAAATACCCAACTCTGGTTGTTTTACTTTTCTCCTTCATTCATTTTCCTAAATTTGTTGAATCAGCTCAGTTTGTTTAATCTGAAACTGCAGAGTTTTACCTGAACAAGTTCATATTTCGCACTAAAAAAAACTGAAATCTAACCGAGTGTTTGTGTCTTATTTTTAGAAAAAATTTCTTTTAATTCTTATTTTGAGTCACATTCAAATGACCAGTCCAAGAAGAACAAAAACAATTGCATTGCTTGAAACAAGTACAAATTAATCTGCCAATGAAGTAAAAAAAAAAAAAAAAAAAAAGTTTCTTGTTTTAAGACATTTCTCACATTCCAAGAAACTTGACGAGCAAATTTGGGTGATTTTTTTCAATCAATCTTTATTTATATAGCGCCAAATCATAACAAACGTTATCTCAAGACACTTTACAAAACATTAGCAGGTTGATACCTGTTAATGTTCGAGTATTTTATTATTTTATTGACATCAAGACAGGATAAGGAATCTTATCTCATCTTTTTATTAAACTTGTTTCAAGCAAATCAGGCGACAAAATTGTTTTCAAAAACCTTGAAATAAGACATTTTTCTGGACGTGTCAGTTGAATAAAAATGAAAACGTTTATTTTGAAAAAATGTAAAAGAATCACCAAAAGCAAACAAAGAGTCCAAACAAGGAAACTGCACTTTTGCGATGAATCAAAAGAAAAAGAAACTTTGCAATTTAAACAAAATAAAGCAAACTTTCAAATCACCACTTTACTTCATTTTTTCTTTTCCATAAAGGGGTGGAAAGAAGTAAAACTTATCAATTTCCACCCTTCTCCTGTTTTAATTAATGACAGGAAGTCCAGAAAACCTGAATTTGTGGTAGAGTTTGTTCTAAAGCCTCAGATATTTAAGGGTCAGTGATAAAATGAGGGTCTAAAAAGGTTTTTTAAAAATGGATATAATGCATGAACATGTGTTTTAATAGATTTCAGTAGTTAACCAATATTTCAATTGTTAGATTCTTCTCCTTTTTAGTCTTTTTATCTTAACCCCATCAAAGACGTCAGATAGCACAAACAAATATATGTAAACATATATTTGTTTCTAATATTTTTTCGAAGTGAAATAATCAGTGAGTATCTCTCAAGTGTCTGTAGTGACTCGTACATTAATATTTCATGGATGTTTTTTTCCATTTTCAGTGATTCAGGATTATTACATTCTAGTGATCAGTTATTCAGTATTTTTCTAACTTGATTTTACATTTTAAGACAAAAATAAAACTTAACATTTTCATATGAACACAGGCAGTAAAAAAGCTTTTTACAAACTACTCATCAACTATTTGTTGTTTATTTCAGTTTGTTATTTGATGGTTTAATTTAATATTAAGTGAATGAATGAATTAATTTTACCCAGTCACACAAACTGATAAGTATCAGTTTTGCCACCTGACCACATCAGAAATGACAGTAAATAAGTTGAATAATTAATTGTTTTTTTCTAAATGCAGAACAAATGTTTTATATAAGTCTCCACTGAATTGAAGTCGTTTTTAAGACATGTCTTGATAATAACAAAAAATGAACAAAACATCATACGTCTATAAATGACAAAAGTAAACAGTACTTACATACAGAAAACAGAAAAAAACCCTGAAAACACAAAGCTTGCTGAATTTATCTGTATACTTAAACTCAGAAAAAGTTTTGGGGTTTTTGAGGAGATTCTTACAGGTCAGATCAGAGTAAATAAAAAGATATTTCATCATAGTTCAGTCATTTAGAGGAGGGGCAACATGAAGGAGGAGAGAAACTCTACTATAATTCTGCAGAAACAGAACTAAATGTTTATTTCTGGCTTGATCAGGTCAGTGCACAGTCGGATTAATAGGTTATAATGTCAAGTCCTGCTAAGTTTGTTTATTTTTTATTTTTGTTGAACATAAAGTGGAGTCTGATCATGTGTCAAAAAATCTCTGTGAACATATGATTAAAAAAAATAAAGAGTGTACAATAAAAACACTCATGGAGCAAAGAGTCTGATTATACAGTGATAAAGCTGCTGCTGTGATGGGAAAACCACCACTAGATGGCGCCCAAAGAAAGGGAGCAGGCATTTGTGTCCTGCTGTCAGAAAAAAAACCCCCAGAAAACCCTCCTGACAGAAATGGACTTCACTGAGTTTATCTGTACACTCTTCATATTTAAACTTAGCATTGAGTTGCTGCCATGTGATTTGCTTATTAGAAATTTGCATTAAAAAAGCTGTTTGCAGTTCAACAAGTGTGCCCAATAAAGTGGCCAGTGAGTGTAGATTATTTTGGTGTTTTTTCCCTCTATATTAAAATACATACCCTTCTTGTAATTTCATGCCAAACATTTTTCTATGCACTAACACAAATCATTTTTAGGCATCCATAGGCTCACACCAATGTCAAAATTGTGTCGTTAATTTTTTTCAATGGTACAGTTAGCTACCACATAACCCCTACTGGACACTAAGAGAATTACACAAAATTGCACCATCGACCAAAAGAGAATGAATCACATGAATTCCTAAAAAATACTGTTAGAACTGCAGTTTCCAAGTGTTAAGTTAATAATAAAATCAAATTTGCCCAGATTTTTTAATTTTATACTGCAAATTACAAGGGACAAAAACATGGCGTTTTAATGGGCGTAGATTGGTCGCAAATGAGCACATTCATGAGGAGAGGTAGTATTTGAAATTAACAGTATATGTTCAAAATATTTTAGGTTCTGAAGTTGAAAAATTTAAATCAGAACAATGACACAACTTATTGGAAAATTTCAGCCCAGCAGCGCAAACACAGCTAAAATAGTTGGATAAAAAGAAAGTAAAGTGAGCACAAAATGCCAGGTTGGGGGGTTGAAGGTCTGAGTGATGACATTAGAAGTAGCAGCCAAGCAGAGAAATGCATTTAGACATGGACAATGAGTGAATAGATATTGGTAATTACTATGGAAAAACATTCTGGTGTTGTAGTTAAACACAGACAGATATTCAGGTTTAGGACTCTTTCCACCACTGCACATAGAGTTTATCTGATATATTTATAACAAAAAGGGATATAATTTACTCCACTATTTATAAAACTCATTCTGTTTTTCTAATTTTCTAACCCATTCCAGAAAAAAAAACAAACCCATGACTTGTGGGACTACTTAAAAGGAAACGGGTCCTTTCTCCCAAAGCAAGCTGCTTTCTGAATAAGAAACATCCAGAACACAAAAGACAGAAAAAAATAACCAACTAGTGTTTTTTTTTTTACACTGATGTAAAATATTAGTTTTTCTGAATAAAAAGGGATTGAAGAAAAAAAAGGTGCATTCTTTATGTTTATACGATTCATCAATTCACTAAAAAGAGAATCAGCAGACTAATCCGTTTTTTAAATATTTGTTGGCTGAAGCCCAAACCACACAAGAGTCTTTAAAAGATGAAAGAAAAATTAATAAGTCAACAAAAGAGGAGGAGCAACACAAGGGAGGAGACAGTCCTTTGTCATATAACAGTAATAAAAGAGATGATTCGTGGAGCTGAGTCACACACAGGTCCAAACACATCTTTGTGTCTCACGAAATCCAATTCAACCTCGTCTGACCTCAACAAGACTCCTGAGTCTCTGCAAACACAGGTGAGTACAGCTGATCATGTCACAACAGTTACAACAGGATTAATACCAAACCTATTAGGGCTGAACAGTTTGTAAAAAATAATCTAAATGCGATTGTTTTTCCATCTTTCAATTATAATATAGGTTCCTATTAAGCAGTAAAATACTCTTTATGGATATGAATAACTTTTAAAAATGATCCATGTGGCAAATTTGACATCACTTGCTGAGTATGCTGAGTCACTTGCTGATTATGCTAAGTCACTTGCTGATTATGCTAAGTCACTTCCGGTTTTGGAATTTTGTCTGTAGCAGTCAGCTGTGGTTTGCTCTCCCTCTTCTAGCGATAATTCCTCTTCACCTTTCTCT
>RPOG01006040.1:0-26971 GCA_008086565.1 Thalassoma bifasciatum
CAGAGCCGTTGGAGCTGACTGGATACAGGATGACTGGAGCGTTGTCGTTCTGATCCAGAATGAACACGTTCACTGTCACGTTGCTGCTCAGTTGTGGACTTCCAGAGTCTGAGGCCACAACGTGGAACTGGAAAGTTTTCACTGATTCAAAGTCGAAACTTTTCAGCGCGGTGATGTGTCCGTTTTCAGAGTTGACGTTGAGGAAAGATGTGACGTCATTCTGACTCCCTTCTCTCACAATGTGATATGTTATGGCTGCATTTTCTCCCACATCGTTGTCTGTTGCTCTGACAGAGAATATTGACTCTCCAGCAACATTATTTTCCAGCAGATAAAACTGTAATGGGTTTTGTTCAAAGTGTGGACTGTTGTCATTCACATCTGATATCTGAATGTTGAGAGTTTTAAAAGCCGATAAAGGAGGATCACCACAGTCTGTGGCTTTGATTGTAATTTCATAATGAGACACCTGCTCCCGATCCAAAATTCCTTTAGTTACTATAGAGAAAGTGTTTTCTTTATAGGAGGGTTTGAGTTCAAAAGGAACGTCGTCGTTCATTCTTGATATTATTTTTCCATTAACCCCAAAGTCTTTATCTCTAACTCGAATCAGAGAAACAATTGTTCCTGGTTTTGAATCTTCCGGAACAGTGTTTGATAGTGACGTGACTTCTATTTCCGGAGGATTATCGTTAACATCCTTTATTTTTATGATAACCCGACACTCACCTGTCAGTGGAGGAGTTGCTTTATCCGACGCCTCTATATCAAGTGAATAAACGTCATTTTCCTCATAGTCAATAATCCCTTTGACTTTAATCTCCCCTGTTAATTTGTTCAGCTCGAAAAGCTCATACACTTTTTTCTCAAGTGTTTTAACAAGGCTGTATTCAATTAACCCATTGGAGCCTTCATCAGGATCAGTTGCATTTAGTCTAAATATTGAAGTATCAGCTGCAACATTTTCCTGTATTTCGATTTGGTATATCTCCTGACTAAACATTGGACGATTATCATTGATATCAAGAACAATAATAGTGACATTTAATGTTCCTGATCTCTGAGGTTTTCCTCCATCTGTAGCTGTGAGCAGCAGCGTGTGTTTGTCCTTTTGTTCTCTGTCTAAAGATTTCTTCAGAACTAAAAATGGTATTTTGTCCTTGTCACGTTGACGAATGTCTACCTCGAAATGGTTATCTGCTGATAAAGTGTATGTACGTACAGAGTTAACTCCAGCATCAGGATCACGAGCAGCATGAAGCTGAAATCGCTTTCCTGGCAGTGTATGTTCCCCTATTTCAATCACCTGCTGTTTTTCCTGGAAATTAGGAGAATGGTCGTTAATGTCAGTAATTTCCACCACCACATAATGTATTTCCAAAGGGTTTTCTACGATGATTTTTAGCTCCATTATACAGGCCCCGCCGCCCTGACACAGCTCCTCTCTGTCGATTTTCTTATGCACATATAGAGCCCCATTGTCCCGGTTTACCTCAAAAAACGAATCCTTGGATTCAGAAACAACACGGAACCGTCGGTCAAACAAAGAGCTGATATCCAGTCCAAGATCCTTTGCAACATTCCCAACAACAGATCCGTCTTTCACCTCCTCAGGAACAGAGTAGCGTATTTCTCCAAGAGCCCGTTTGCCGACGAACAACAGAAGAAAGAAGCGTAAAACAAACCAGGAGCACGGCTTCCCTCGAGACTTTTTACCCTCCTCCATTACTTTTCAGCGAACGTTGACACGTAACAGCTGTTATTATGGAATCTTAAATCAAAGCTTTTATTCGGTGGGTAAAAAATAAACCACACATCGCTGTGCTATCGCTCGGTGAGTTTGATCCCGGTGTCTCCTCTGCTTGAATGGGACGAACAAAAGCTGTTTGAGGGGAGGGACACAGATAACTGTCTTTCTCCAGTGTTATGCTGACACCAAGAGGCCACAGTATTAGTCAACATGCACTTCCCAACCTTAAAAATGAAGCTATGGATCATTTTCACATGGTCACGTTATGTTTACGCCATCAAGGGTTCCTGGCTTGTCCATCTAGCCATATAAAAAGAATTGTGTCGGAATTGATAGCTGACTGGTAGCCCATGTTCGCAATAAACAATTCGTTATTCTCAAAATAAATAAATAAAATAAATTGAGTTTGTTTTGTGAACCACATAGGCGGATTTGGTTCAGCACCATGGACAGGGATCAAAGCAGGCGCTTATCCCTGAAAGTGAACCATGATCAAGTAATCCTTAAATGTTACAACAATCATTGCACTGTGTCTTTCGACTTCTTGAGTGGTACTTTGCATACATATTCTCAGGTATGTCACTAACAGAAACTGCAAAGTTGGTACCCCCTTTTCTTTTCCGTAAAGTGATTAAAAGCCAGGGGAAAAAAAGCTTTTTGTGCATTAGTTTCTATGAAAAGCCTTTCAACCTAATGATTTAAACAAAAGAGAATGGCTCATGCGAAAACACAGGCTAAGCAAATGTGCATGATGGCAACGTGTTTCACATTTTGACCAGAACTCTTACCTCAGTGGATGGTCTCCTCCTGTCAGGGAGCACGAGAGTGTTGGCATGGCTGCCCGGGACTATAGTAGATCCTATACTCATCCTGGGTCCCACTAACATGTAGCGTTTGTCTCCAGATCTATACTGGATGCTGTGACACAGTGTGCCGTCATAGTTAGTCTCTTGCAGATATTTGGAGGTATAGTCTGTGGATTTGGAGCACTGCATTGCAATCAGCACGATGATGCTGATGATAAAAAGAGCAGAGACTGAGGCCAAAGTGATCATGAGATAAAAAGTGACATTAGTCTCCTCATCATCGTTTGTGGCACTTTTGACATCAGAGGCAGCAAAAGCCTCTTTGGGCTCCACAACTTTGACGATGACAGTAGCTGTAGCTGAGAGGGAGACGTTGCCATTGTCTTTGACCAGTATGAGCAGTTTGTGCTCAGCCTCGTCTGTCTCTGTGAATGAGCGAAGTGTTCTGATCTGTCCTGTATAGCGGTCCAAAGCAAAGAGACTGTGCTCAGTGACTTCCTGCAGTGAGAAGAGTAACCAGCCGTTATATCCTATATCAGCGTCAAAGGCTCTGACTTTAGTCACCACTTGTCCTGCGTTGGCATTGCGGGGAATCTCCTCCACACCTTCAGCAGAGCCGTTGGAGCTGACTGGATACAGGATGACTGGAGCGTTGTCGTTCTGATCCAGAATGAACACGTTCACTGTCACGTTGCTGCTCAGTTGTGGACTTCCAGAGTCTGAGGCCACAACGTGGAACTGGAAAGTTTTCACTGTTTCAAAGTCGAAACTTTTCAGCGCCAAAATATCTCCAGTCTCAGAGTTAATGTTCAGAAATGAGGTCATTTTATTTTCCTTTGCCTCTTCCCTCACAATCTGATACGAAATGAGCGCATTTTCTCCCTCATCACGATCATTTGCCTTTACTGAGAACACTGAGGTCCCTGGATCATTATTTTCAGTGACATAAAATACATAAGGGATTGATGAAAACTCTGGACTGTTGTCATTCACATCCGACACGGAAACACTTATTGTCTTTTCAGCTGAGAACGAAGGCTCACCTGTGTCTTTTGCCATAATTGTGACATCATATTTGGAAACTATTTCCCGGTCTAATAGTGACCTAGTTACAACAGCATACATATTTTCTTGTAAAGACGGTGATAAAGTGAAAGGAACATCATCATTTAGTGTGCAAATGACTTTACCGTGGATACCAGAGTCTGAATCGCTGACACTTATCAGTGCCACAGTAGTTCCTATCTTTGAGTCCTCTCTTATTAAGTTTGAGAATGATGTCACCTCTATTTCAGGTGCATTATCATTAACATCAACCACAGTGATGATAACACTTTTGTCAGTTGTTAGAGGAACATGTCCTTTATCTGATGCCTGAATGTCAATCTCATAACTTTTACTTTTTTCAAAATCGATCGGACCAGTGACTTTGATTTCTCCTGTGTTTGCGTCTACACTAAACAGATCCATGAGTTTCAAATCAACCTCTTTTCCAAATGAATATATAATTTCACCGTTTGCTCCTTGATCTAAATCTGTGGCATTAACTTGAATCACCACAGTCCCAACTGGGACGTTTTCTGTAAGTGTAGCAGAATACAACTCTTTGGCAAACACCGGGGAGTTGTCATTCACATCAAGTACATCCACAATTATTTCTATAGCGCCAGACTTTGCAGGTTTACCCCCATCAACAGCTGTGAGGCGAAGCTTATGTTTCCCTACTGTTTCTCTATCCAGCTGCTTTTGCACAACTAAAAATGGTACTTTTCGGTCCGCACCTCTGTCCTTCACTTCTAATCTGAAATTGTCGTTATGGCTGAGTTTGTATTGCTGGATGGAGAACTGGCCTCCATCAGGGTCGCGCGCAGCCTGTAATTGAAATCTCGCTCCGGGTAAGGCCGACTCAGAAATCTCTAGTATTTTCTCTTTCTCTGGAAACACAGGTGTGTGGTCATTAATGTCGAGTATTTCCACTACTACGTAATGGATCTCTAGTGGGTTTTCTAGCACTGTTTTCAGATTGATCAAACATGGACTGCTCCGGTCGCACACCTCCTCTCTGTCTATTCTTCGGTTCACATAAAGGATCCCATCATTTTGATTCACCTGAAACAGGGGCTCAGTTGAACCCGCAACAATGCGATATCCTCTGTCTCTAAGAGCAGTTTTATCAAGTCCCAAATCCTTCGCTATATTCCCCACAACAGATCCATCCGGAACCTCCTCAGATATCGAATATCTGATCTGTGCCGAAGCCCCGCTCCACAGCAAATCCAAAACCACCAAAAAAACAATCCAGCGCTGTCGCTCCCCCCGTGCTGTGCGCCCTCTTTGTTCCATGATTTCAGGCCGATAAAAACTGTCCAGTAACTATTTCGTGATATAGATGCGCATCATAAACGCTTCCTCTCTTCTGCACGCTGTCCTTTTAAGTGCTCTGAAAAAAAATCCAAGCTTCGCAGCTAATCACGATCTAACGCTCAAGGCTGGTGTGAGAGAAAATGTAAGGGCTCCGTTGGAATAAAGCTTCATGACGTAAAAGGAAGCACAAAATCACTGAGCAACACTGACACCAAGCGTTCAAGCTGTTCCTCTAAAGCTTTCAGAAGCTGTTATTAAACATGTGAACAGAACATTTCACATCCGAACGAATCGTTTCTTCGTTGAAGGCACAAAGAGTCATAACCGTGGTTTTAACCGACCCATTTTGCACATACTGCTCCATCAAAACAGCCGGAAGAAAAAGCGATTGCATCAAAACTATCAGTCATTGCTGGTACACATGATTATAATTATGATCAACAAATTATTTTCACAACACGTGACTCTGGAGGGAAAATGCTAGGAGGTCCAAAGCATCAGAAAAAAAGGTGAAGCTTGAGCTGAATGAAAGAGGCTATTTTCTGAGAGCATCAAGAAAGTTTGACAACTTTTCCACGACTATCAGAGACAAATCAAGCTGATTTTTTTAAAGAAAGCAGGACTTACAACAAAAGTTTGGTCAAGCATTTTTTTCAAGTAAAACCGTGTTTTTGAAATTCGTATTTCTCTCACAATTGTAAATTAAAGCAAAATAATGAAAAGGCAACATGAATTGATCATTCCATGAGACTGTTCTTACCTCAGTGGATGGTCTCCTCCTGTCAGGGAGCACTAGAGTGTTGGCATGGCTGCCCGGGACTATAGTAGATCCTATACTCATCCTGGGTCCCACTAACATGTAGCGTTTGTCTCCAGATCTGTACTGGATGCTGTGACACAGTGTGCCGTCATAGTTAGTCTCTTGCAGATATTTGGAGGTATAGTCTGTGGATTTGGAGCACTGCATTGCAATCAGCACGATGATGCTGATGATAAAAAGAGCAGAGACTGAGGCCAAAGTGATCATGAGATAAAAAGTGACATTAGTCTCCTCATCATCGTTTGTGGCACTTTTGACATCAGAGGCAGCAAAAGCCTCTTTGGGCTCCACCACTTTGACAATGACAGTCGCTGTAGCTGAGAGGGAGACGTTGCCATTGTCTTTGACCAGTATGAGCAGTTTGTGCTCAGCCTCGTCTGTCTCTGTGAATGAGCGAAGTGTTCTGATCTGTCCTGTATAGCGGTCCAAAGCAAAGAGACTGTGCTCAGTGACTTCCTGCAGTGAGAAGAGTAACCAGCCGTTATATCCTATATCAGCGTCATAGGCTCTGACTTTAGTCACCACTTGTCCTGCGTTGGCATTGCGGGGAATCTCCTCCACACCTTCAGCAGAGCCGTTGGAGCTGACTGGATACAGGATGACTGGAGCGTTGTCGTTCTGATCCAGAATGAACACGTTCACTGTCACGTTGCTGCTCAGTTGTGGACTTCCAGAGTCTGAGGCCACAACGTGGAAATGGAAAGTTTTCACTGATTCAAAGTCGAAACTTTTCAGAGCAGAAATTGTCCCATTGCCCTCGTTTATATTCAAAAATGAAGCTATAGTTGCCCCTGGACTCTTACGGTCGAGTGTGTAAGTGATCGCTGCGTTTTCACCTCCGTCAGCATCTGATGCGCTGACTGAGAAAATGGGCATTCCGGCCGGGTTATTTTCAAAAATATAAAAAGTGTATGGACTTTGAGTAAAAACTGGACTGTTGTCATTGACATCCATCACATCTACCTGTATCACCTTTGTCGAAGACAGGGCTGGGCTTCCCAAATCTTTAGCTGTAATTGTTATATCATACATAGGTGTTGTTTCTTTATCTAAGTAGTCCTTGGTGACCAGAGAGTAGGACTGTCCATCAGGGGAGGGCTTTAAGTCAAATGGTAAATGGCTGGGCACGCTACAGACCACCTGTCCGTTCACACCAGAGTCAAGATCCGTCACGCCCATCAGCGCCACCACGGTGCCAGGAGGAGCATCCTCTGGGATGCGACTTGAAAGGGATGTGATGTCTATTTCTGGAAGGTTGTCGTTCATGTCTTCTACTCTGACAATAACATTGCAGTGTGTGGAGAGAGACCAAACACCTTTATCAGCGGCCACCACTTTGATCTCAAAAACTTGCTTCTCCTCATAATCGAGGCCTCCTTTCACCGTAAGTTTACCAGTTTTGCTGTCCAGATCGAAGGGCTCAGTTGAAAGTCCTCTGAGTTTATTCCTTAAAGAATACTCAATCTCACCGTTCAGACCTTCATCCGAGTCCGATGCATTCACTGTCAGTAGAAATGTTCCTGCAGGTGCGTTTTCTTTCACTGTTACTGTGTATTTCTGTTTGTCACACACTGGTGAGTTATCATTTACATCAGATACAACAACAGTGATATTTAAAGTCCCAGATTTAGGTGGTTTACCTCCATCTGTAGCTGTTAGTTGTAACCAGTGTTGGTCTGCTTGTTCTCGGTCCAGTGGTCTTTGCAAAATCAGAAACGGGACCTTGCCTTCCTCTCCAAACTCCTCTGTCTCCAAACGAAAATACTGGTTATGGTTTAGTTTGTACGACTGTAATGAATTCAGGCCAACATCCAAGTCGTGCGCTCCTTCCATTTGAAATCTAGACCCAACCGTGGCGGACTCCAGCACCTCTAATGTGTGATTTTCCTCAAGGAATTTCGGCGAATTGTCATTTACATCGAGTATCTCTATAATCACTTGGTGCATTTCGAGGGGATTTTCAACGACTGCTTTCAGATTTGTGACGCATGGAGCAGTTTTTGCGCACAGCTCCTCTCTGTCTACTCTCTGGTTCACAAACAATACTCCGTCTCTCGGGTTTACCTTGAACAGATCCTGCTTTGTTCCCGATACAACACGAAGGTTCCTGTCAGTCAGTCNGATAAAAAGTGACATTAGTCTCCTCATCATCGTTTGTGGCACTTTTGACATCAGAGGCAGCAAAAGCCTCTTTGGGCTCCACCACTTTGACAATGACAGTAGCTGTAGCTGAGAGGGAGACGTTGCCGTTGTCTTTGACCAGTATGAGCAGTTTGTGCTCAGCCTCGTCTGTCTCTGTGAATGAGCGAAGTGTTCTGATCTGTCCTGTATAGCGGTCCAAAGCAAAGAGACTGTGCTCAGTGACTTCCTGCAGTGAGAAGAGTAACCAGCCGTTATATCCTATATCAGCGTCATAGGCTCTGACTTTAGTCACCACTTGTCCTGCGTTGGCATTGCGGGGAATCTCCTCCACACCTTCAGCAGAGCCGTTGGAGCTGACTGGATACAGGATGACTGGAGCGTTGTCGTTCTGATCCAGAATGAACACGTTCACTGTCACGTTGCTGCTCAGTTGTGGACTTCCAGAGTCTGAGGCCACAACGTGGAACTGGAAAGTTTTCACTGATTCAAAGTCGAAACTTTTCAGAGCAGAAATTGTCCCATTGCCCTCGTTTATATTCAAAAATGAAGCTATAGCTGCCCCTGGACTCTTACGGTCGAGTGTGTAAGTGATCGCTGCGTTTTCACCTCCGTCAGCATCTGATGCGCTGACTGAGAAAATGGGCATTCCGGCCGGGTTATTTTCAAAAATATAAAAAGTGTATGGACTTTGAGTAAAAACCGGACTGTTGTCATTGACATCCACCACATCTACCTGTATCACCTTTGTCGAAGACAGGGCTGGGCTTCCCAAATCTTTCGCTGTAATTGTTATATCATACATAGTTGTTGTTTCTTTATCTAGATAGTCCTTGGTGACCAGAGAGTAGGACTGTCCATCAGGGGAGGGCTTTAAGTCAAATGGTAAATGGCTGGGCACGCTACAGACCACCTGTCCGTTCACACCAGAGTCAAGATCCGTCACGCCCATCAGCGCCACCACGGTGCCAGGAGGAGCATCCTCTGGGATGCGACTTGAAAGGGATGTGATGTCTATTTCTGGAAGGTTGTCGTTCATGTCTTCTACTCTGACAATAACATTGCAGTGTGTGGAGAGAGACACGAGACCTTTATCAGCGGCCACCACTTTGATCTCATAAACTTGCTTCTCCTCATAATCGAGGCCTCCTTTCACCGTAAGTTTACCAGTTTTGCTGTCCAGATCGAAGGGCTCAGTTGAAACTCCTCTGAGTTTACTCCTTAAGGAATACTCAATCTCACCGTTCAGACCTTCATCCGAGTCTGATGCATTCACTGTCAGTAGAAATGTTCCTGCAGGTGCGTTTTCTTTCACTGTTACTGTGTATTTCTGTTTGTCACACGCTGGTGAGTTATCATTTACATCAGATACAACAACAGTGATATTTAAAGTCCCAGATTTAGGTGGTTTACCTCCATCTGTAGCTGTTAGTTGTAACCAGTGTTGGGCTGCTTGTTCTCGGTCCAGTGGTCTTTGCAAAATCAGAAACGGGACCTTGCCTTCCTCTCCAAACTCCTCTGTCTCCAATCGAAAATACTGGTTATGGTTTAGTTTGTACGACTGTAATGAATTCAGGCCAACATCCAAGTCGTGCGCTCCTTCCATTTGAAATCTAGACCCAACCGTGGCGGACTCCAGCACCTCTAATGTGTGATTTTCCTCAAGGAATTTCGGCGAATTGTCATTTACATCGAGTATCTCTATAATCACTTGGTGCATTTCGAGGGGATTTTCAACGACTGCTTTCAGATTTGTGACGCATGGAGCAGTTTTTGCGCACAGCTCCTCTCTGTCTACTCTCTGGTTCACAAACAATACTCCGTCTCTCGGGTTTACCTTGAACAGATCCTGCTTTGTTCCCGATACAACACGAAGGTTCCTGTCAGTCAGTCTACCGGGGTCTAATCCAATGTCTTTGGCTACATTTCCAACCGGACTCCCCAATTTAGACTCCTCCTGAATTGAATATCGTATCTGAGCAGATATTCCTTCCAAATCAGACACAAGGACCAGGGCCAAACAAAAAGAAATCCACACATCCACCTGTCGTTTTTTTGTATCCATTTTCGCCATTGTTAGCCTCTTAATCAGCGATCAAATCCGTCGAAAATCTCTCCTCAACTCATCGGTCTCCTTCCTCCGACATTAAAAAATAAAACTCTGGAGGAACCATCATTGTTCCAGAAAAACGCTTGTTCAGTTTTACATCTCCACCCGTCTCTTCGGGCTCCTACTGAATGCACATTTGAAAAAAAAAAAGAACCCACTACCCCTCAATTCCCAACCACAGAGCAGATACGTAGTGTCACAGCACCACCCGTTGTTTATGTAACGATGGTGCAATGGCGATACGCTTTATTGCATAGCAACCGCGAAATTTGGCTATGAGACCATTTCTTGAGACCAGTACCTGAGCTCAGGAAATAGGCTTTATGGTTGTAAAAGTGAGATCCTGAAAATAGTTTTTAAATGAGTGCACGGAACGGCTGCTTATATGAAAATGTAAATCAACAAAATTAAAAATCTCCAGCAAGAACTTACTCTTTCCCTCATCTGTGCACTGTGGTATTTCCCTCTGTTTTTTTTCTTCTGTTCCTTGGTTCTGATACCAAACTCTTAATATTTGCCACCAAAATCAATGTTGTTTTCTAGCACACATATCTGTTTCAATGAATGATTGTTAAACGTTTTAAGATGAACACTCACTTGATTTCATTTTGAGTTCGAATTTCTTGAAAGAATGATATAACTGAGATTGAAAACAAATGAGCTGTAATACTTTATTTTCAAAACTTCAAATAGCATTTTGGATTACATACAGGCAGGCACAATTCTTTCTTTTTAAAGAGTGTACAATAAAAACACATAACTTCACATCCAACTCGGGCACCCAAGCTCATTAAATTAAGGGTTTAGAACAGCAACATTAAAACCAGATTAATCCTGATTAAGAATAATAATAAAAATTTTTTAAAAAAATCAGGGAGAGGTACATCTCTGTGTAACTAAGGATATTTAAAAACGAATAGTTCCGTTCAGATCTATATTGTCCCTGGAAAAGAAATTTGATTTGCGGTAATGGACAAAATAATTTCAACAGAATAAAAGAAAAAGGACAGTGCAACACAATCTGATGAAAATATCACCAAGAAATATAAGACATGTCACTGTTCATTTGAAAAGGTATGGTACAAATAGGTAACAAAAATAAATACAAAGTGCAATCGCTCTGCATGAAAGTGCAGTCAAGGATTTGAGGAGGATTTTGAACATTTATTGCACAAGGGACATAATAAAATGTGTATCTTTTTGTTTTAGCCCAGAGCAGCTGGTAGTGGTACCTCCAACCACACAGTTTCTTTGCACTGATGGTTAAAATTTATAAAGCTTTGGCTCAGTCACTGTCCGTCTCTTTATATTTTTCTGACTTATTTTTTAAAGCTGATAGAGAGCTAACTGAATGGATCACAGGATTGCTGCTTGTGCTGGTCAAACTGTGAACATTCACTTTATGTTTGTGCTCCACTCAGCACACTCCCACTTTCCTGCTCTTGACGCAGAGGTGAGCAGTGACTTCTCGTGGTTCAGACCTGCAACTGCAGCTCTGCAGATCTGTTGAATTGTCTCGCTAAGAATGTCTGCCCTACATTTTTATGCATAACTGTGCCTTACAGAAGCATTTCACACCGCCGCAAAGCACAGAAAACAACAAAGTTAATTATAAAAGAGATGAAAAAATAATGAAAACATTAACAGCAACGAGGCAACAATGTGACCTACATAGTAAAACATCCACACCCCTCCCACGTGTTACGAAAGCTACTGGAACTAGGCCAGTCATAGCCGTGCGCGTGCACGAGCGCTGCCGCATTCTGCAACAACCCCTCCCATGTCTGCCCCCATCACTGCTTCACCGCTGCTACCAGGCTGTTCGAAGCAGCTCATTACCTTTATTATGAACACTGTTATGGGGCAACGGTGCAAAAATCTCCGCAGAGGACATTCATGTGATTCAAGCGAGCTGCAGAAAAGCGGAGGAGGGTGGGTTTGGGGGCACACGTCAGAATAATAAATTACCATGTAGCTTCAGAGGACACAGCGTGCTCCAACGGAACAGACAGCGCGTCACCATGGCAACGCAGCTCCAGCAGGCAGGTCACTGTCCATGGTGCTGAAACAAGCTGTGAGGAGGCTGCGAGGAGGAAGAAGGAGGGGGAGGGATGCAGGGGGGCTGTGGATACTGCAGACAAAGAGAGTCAGCTTTATCCGTACGTCATGACGGTGTTATATTTCCAAAAAATGTAACATGAACTCTTCTTCCTCTTTAATCCATTTTCTGGTTTATTTGCGAGATACAGTTTGCAGAGTGTTAAGGGGGCTTCTTCCTTCAGTTCACTGTTAAGACATGTTAAAGACATAAACTATTACTGCTAAAACATCAGTTTCACTTAAAAATGGTAAATGATATTCATCCCAAATATAATTGAAAAAAAACACGTTTTACATGAAATACACTGTCACTGTGCAGAGGGCGAATGTTAGCTTAATAGTGCCAGCTGGTGGTTGTTCTAGTGCTTTGTTCCACATTGGTGCATTGCTGTGGTAGTGTGCTAGTCTGCAAGTGAACCAGAGCAGCAGACAGAGGCAGAGTGAGGGTCTCTGTGTACCTATGCAAATGACACTGTGAATCGTTTCCTCAAAAGTAGAGGAGTATTCATGCATTGCACAAAAGAACTATCTTAGTCTTCTGATTTCTTTTGAAAAGGGGGCAGTGGGTTTGAAAAATAAATTTTGAAAAAAAAATGAATGAATTACCAAAAAAAACAAAAAAAACAACGGTGAGCCCCCAGCTTACATATGACCTCATCTCCCCTGAGAGATGAGGTCATGTGTGAGCAAAGACAAAGGCAGAGACAGACAATTATTATTCCACCCTCAGGAAAAAAGGCTCTGTCTGAATACTGAAATGCAATGTGCATTTGTTGAAACTCTGAATATACACTCATGTAGCTGTTGATGTGTGACCTCTATATGAACTCTCACAAATGTGCTGCAGTTTCATTTGAGTGGGTGCATAGTTTCCCTATTATGAATAAATCTTTAGGTGTTTTTTTGTTTTTCTTTTTTTTGTTTTTTTTTTTGCCACTATCTTTGTAGGATCAGAGCAGCCTTCAGATCCCCTTGCAATTACACATGAGAAAGCTACTGCCAGGGAAAACTATAGATGTTGTCCAGTGGAAATGTTGGTTGTGTTTTTGAGTCAAACACATTCCCCTGTGAGTTGGTTACTTACCATTAAGTAATATCTTCTTCTAAAGATGAGGCTTTTAACAGGCCGCTGTTGATATGATATAATGATGATCATCTCAATTTAATCCAGACTGATTTATGACGCTGATTAAGGTTAAAGCAACTTGTTGTTGAATGACATGTCCTGTAAATATTTTAATAATACTAATCATAAAAACTTTATCCAAACAGTAAATGGTTTATTTTATGTTTTTGTTTATTTGATGTGAACATCAAAATAACATTGGAAAAAACAGCATTGTTTGAGTATCTTCGCACAGGTGCTAATTATAACATTACAGAATTAATAAAAGCAGTTGTTACAAATTAAATATGTACATGTGTTGTAAAGCATAGGCAGTATGATAAAGCAGTCACTCCACCAAAATAATTCATGTGAGCAATGTTGTTTTTATTTTAGCCATTGTTTGAGTCACACAGATTGTCAAAACACAGCTTTATTTGACTGGCAAACTTTTTTCATAGATTTGCTCTTAATATTATTCATTAATAACACACTTCGAAGTCTTTACTTTCATGTAATATAACACTGTTGCATGTTAAAATTAAACTCTGGGGCACTACTTTAAGTCCATGCCCAAACACCCCGGAGGATGAGACAGAGGGTGCTCCTTGCTCCTTGACCATTTGAACAAAACACATTTGGAAAAATGGTTAGAATTTGACAATTACAACTTTGTTTATATCAATACTTACAGTGTTGTGAAGGGAAAGTTCAGCCTGTTCACTTGGGATCTTAAAGCAATGAGGCTGTTGAGAGTCTTTGAGAGAAACTGTAGAGGATTTCCCAGATGCAAACAGAAAAATGAACTGCATGGAGACAGAATCAACTTGTAGCCTCTTGCGGTGTTTTTTTTTTTTTTGTTTTGTTTTGTTTTGTTTTGGAAGATTCAGCACAACACAGCTGTCAAAGCCTCTGGATAGACGGACCCCAAACCAAGCCTCAGCCCACTTACTTTATAGACCAGGGATCATCAACTTTTTTGAGATTGAGGGCTACTACTGGGGAACTGAGTGCAAAGAAAGGCTACTTGCTCATTGCAAATTTCCCAAATAACAAAATTGGCAAAATGAAATAACTATTTTTATTTTTGTTTGGTAAAGCTGTATACTCTAATCCTGTGTTTATATGAATATGCAAAAATAAGTGTTATTTGTTAGTGTATGGGCTCACATAATTCATGCCCTCCTGCTGTATAAATCAGTGCTCTGGTTGGGGCACCCCAGTCTAAAGCATCTGGACACGCCCCTGCTAAAGTGCGCACCGTTGCAGATAGCTGACGTTATGTTGCTCTTCTCATCAACAGATGGATTTAAAATGGTGTTACATGAAAAGATAGGACTCTACTTTTCCCCAAGTAAAAGTGAAACAACTTCTCAAGCATTTATGTCTAAGCAGTGCACCGCTCTCTCTCCAATTAAAGTTAATGTTGATCACCCATCAGCGACCCGTCTCCCTCTCCGCAGTCAATTTTCATAGATCATGATCCGTTCATAAAACCAGGAGAGTTATATGAGTAGTACTGTTCAGGTAAAACTGACGTATATTAATTCATTATCTAAAGCAAAGAATGATGATGAGTATAATCCTTGAACAGCAGCATGTGTCTCACATCATCAATGATCTGCAGATGAAACAAGAAGGGTCCCGGCTCCGTAAATGTTTCAGTAAAAGATCTGAAGCAAACTCTTGAAGGCCTTGCAGTGACAAACACGTCTGTGATTTCAGCACATTTGGCAGCAGTGCGTGGAGGGCATTTTTTATTCTTTTCCTCGGACAGGTTCTCTGCGCCTCTTAAACGTTTCCGCTCCATCCCTGAAGATTATAACAGGTAACGTAACATTACACTGCACTCCTGTGCACCGAGCCAAAGGGAGTTGGCGTTTCATGATATGATTGGGCCAGCCCTGTGTCAGTAAAGAAAATAACCAATGGACTGCAGACCAGCGTGTTTTTCATGGGGCGGTTTTTCGGAGCGTTTTTTTCTTTTTTTGTCCCGAATGCTTTGAGCAGACAGGACTCAATGGAAAGTCGTTGGTGTCTAGATATGTGACCATACCGGCCCAGTGTCGTTCGGGCTGCTGAGCCTCTGCTGTAATGGGCCTGACATAGAAAAGTGTTGGGACAGTCGGCCCACCGGGCATTGCCCGGTATGCGATTGCACATTTCCTGCCTCACCGCCTGCATCCTGTCATAACATTTATAGCAAGGAAGCATGGATGTTCAGCCAAAAATCCTGTTATCTTATCCTGTTTGGTTCTGGGAAACTGAACTGGCTATTCTTCCCAACCACCACTCTGGCCAACTTAAGATGAACCGAACCTCCCTCGAACCTCCTCGAGTATCGTCTCGGGACAGACTGTCCAACATCTGGTTCCTGCTAATTTATCACTCTTCTCCCAAATTCCTCACTAATAACTATCAAAAATCTGCTTCCACAAAACCCACTCAGGGGTGCATTTTCTTCCAGGCAGCTCTTGGTCCTGTTTTCAAGTTGCCCCTCCTCCTTTATTTCAGAGAAAAACAATAAAGTAAAAATAGAGACCATACTTTAGAGCATCCAGAAAGAGAAGCTGTCTCTGTAGATGAATAGTTGAGCACTTTTCATGATCAAACCATTCTGACACTTAGTTGTGTTGTATCAGTAAAACTTTAACTTTGAATGAATAATGTAAACTGGAGGTAACACAGTGCACTGTCTGTTCTTATCATTCCTACAATACATTACCTTTTTTTTAAAATGTTACTACAATAAAAGCAATGATAATCTACACAGTATCTGTCTTATTCTCATTAGCTACGACATATAGCCTACCCTGAATAATGCACAAATGTCAGTGACTCAAGATATTCAATGTCATTAAACAATGTTATCAAAAAAATCTTGGATGTTTATATAGGCTCGTATAAGCTTTACCACTTGATAAAATCTTCAACAGAAGTTACGTTGGTTACGTGTTTAATAGATCAGACAGAACAGACCATAGCATAGAGTAAATTCACATTACACAGGTCACCACATACTGCACCAAAGATGATCACTGTAGAAAAGCACCGACTGTATACGTTTGCCTGTAAATCATTACAACTTTGTACAGTTAATACAATGTGAGCAGTGTTGCAAGAGTTTGACAACATGAGTCCCAACTTTTTTACAGTTTCACATACAGGTTGGCTCATGAACCAAATGGCACTGGAGTTTAAGTGTTATTGTGGCTTTAAAATCTTCTGCATGAGAAACAAAAAGAAAGGCATGTTTATACTGTAGATACAGACATATGATATATAAATATACACAGACACTCATATCTGTATCTCTATTAATGTGTTGCATATGCAGATACGTACAGCAGTCAGAGTACAGCACAGCTTTCATTTGGTGAAATGTCGAGAACAAATTACGACTGTGTTTATTTCTGAATTTTCAACAACTTCTATACTCTCAAGAAATGACAGAAATAACAAACATCAACAATTTGGCTTTAAAATGAAGAATGTCAGAAAGTATTGTGTATTAGTATGTACAGTAGTTGAAAGAGGATATCAATTTATCTGTTTTTAAAGACTCTCTGTGTTTGCTTCAGTTCAGTACTTCTATCCTCCAAATGAACAATCCAGTAGATATAGCATTTAATCAAACTATACACATGAATCAAACCAACTGACTGAAAATCATGAGTGTCCCTCTGTTGGCTGTATTTACCTTTTGCCCTGAAACTAGCATGTATAAGATGACAGATGTGCTCACTCTCTCTGAAGCTCTCATGATTCAGAAATCGAGTTTCATGCGTTGATACATCATAACTGTGGTCCCATCAACATATTGGCCTCTATTTTGATATGGAAATCCAGCTCTGAAAATATCTAAAGCTATCAAAGCACTTTGATTGATCCATGCAGAAAGACTGAAAGGCAGATAGACAAGTGTGAAACCTTTCGGTTATGTGTGTTTGGTGCACTGTTCATCTCAATTTAACCTCACCCTCTCACACTGATAATTTCAGGCCAAACTGACATGAAAAGCACAAAGTTAAGTACAAAACCTAAAATAAGCTACAGGTACCATACTTATAAAACACTGCATCCCTTATGTTTCACACTTTAAACGCGTTGCTTGGTGCTTTTTTGACACTTTGTTACTTGTGCTGTTTCACTTCTTAGATAATTTGTTTACATCAAAGCTTATAAGTTAACAGAAAGCACAGAGGTGGTAATGTAATAACCAACTTGTTTCATTTTTAGAGAGGGAGAACAGTCTCTTAAAGGCATTTCAACATTCCTGTGTCCATTCTGAGTCTTTTCAAGGCTTCTCTGAATATCCACTGGTACTGTTTTTATGGAAAGTCTGTTTCTTTGTGAGTATCTCCTTTTGAAATCTGCATACAGGAATATGGAGTGTGAGGTGGGGTTGAAGCCATGCAGTCTCTTCATGCGTTTGAATGGACAGGAGGCATTGTTGATTGGCTTTCATGTGCTTGATAAAGAAAGAGGGGGAGGGGAGGGTTGTGTCATTGATTCACCACTGTAGCCCAGTTTGGTGTTGAAGCATGGCAGCCAGACACTGTCAGATGTGTAGGTGATCAGACTTAGCAGGACAAACATTGGGGTTTATGAGCATGTGTTTCCACTTTCCTCTGCAAAGCTCTCTTCTCTTTATAAATCCAGTATGCAGCTAGAGGTGTGGCTCTACGCAGAGCTGCCGCTGCTGGTAGTGGATGCCTGCAAATGAGACAGAAGAGAGAAAAGAATGAGGTTAGCAACCACCACAATGAGAGCCATGTGAGTCTGCAAACTGACATAGCATCTCATGCAGCCGACGTCTGTCACTCAGAAAGGGGCTTCAGGCAGAAGACAGAGAGAGGGTGAAGGGGTCGGGCAGATCCTTGAACATGTAGTGGTGAGGTGGAGGGTTTATCAATGAATACCATGCTCCTAGATTATGCCGAGGAGAGTGGTTGCTAGGTAACTGGGTGACTGGTTTCACTTTGTGCCTCTCCTGCTTGAAGAATTAGGTCACAATCTGCACTACAACAGTCAGGAAATTCAAAAGTGATGTTCTATGAAGTCAGTAACACTCAGTTGGATTACAATTAAACAACAAATAATTCAGAAACGGCACAATCTACTCAATACACATTCAAATAGCATCCTCTCTAATCTATGATTGATGGGTCAGTAAGGGATGGACACAAATTAATTTTTACATGCACTGGATCATTTTGAGAACCTTGTGATTTGTGAAAATCATAAATATTTTCTTAACATGTGCACTAGCATGTATTTAAAGCTAACTTGTGAATAAATCAAGTCAGCATGTGGTGAAATAGCTCAGGTGAAGGATGAACAGTGATCAATGAACTTCAGGTAGTGCAGCATGTTGATGTGATTATTTAGTATACAAGAGGAATGATTTGTTATTCTACAAGAAACAGGTGTTTAAGGGCCTGCATGAACATTTGTGAACTGTGAGAGTCAGAATGTATTTAACATTTCAGTGTCCTTGTCAGTTCAGTAAAAGGGGCAATAAAGTGCAGGCCCTGGGTAGTTTGAACTACTGTGGGAGTAATGATTACACAAAAACAATGTAAAGGAACTTTAAAAAGGAGCCTGAGTTTTGTGACTAAAATTTAGACATGAAGATATTAAAATTTAAAATTTGTAAATTCTAAAAAGTGTCAACTGAGTGACCCTTTTGCAATTAAAAATCTTCCTCTCCAGAAAGAAATAAACAAGACCAAAATAATCCACCAAGAACAAAACAACCACAGAAAAGAAATCAGACATTAAATTCTATAAGACTATTCATGAAGGGGCTTCCGGGGCAGGGGAATGAGACTTCTGCATACCTCCAGCTGCTGAGTGGACTTCCCTCACTTAGGGTACTTTAGAGTGGGAAGAAAAAAAAAACAAGTAGTTCATTGGTCAGATCATTTCAAGAACAAGAAAATGTCAGTAGTGTACTTTCCCTATGATCACAGAATAGTGGCGCAAAACCTAAAAATTATCCTTGAAAACAATACAATGTTAATATGGTTAGAGTGAACATCTATAACAGATACTGCAGCATAGTAAACCTGCTCCATTGGGGGGAAAAGGTTAAGCAGAGTTTTATATTTAGCTTTTCATCAGTGGTATACTTACCAAACAGAAGGATAGATTATAAAGACAACATTATTTGTTTATTAAATGAGACACCAAGAGTAGAACTGTCTCTTCACATGCAGCTCTGCAGGACTGCAGACTTAATGCATTCTCCATCAGTGTGAGTGTTGACAGTGAAAGCAGACCTGTCTCTGCCCTGTAAGCACAGGCCATGTGTGCTGATGATTGAAGGTTAAGAAAACAGATATGTAAAGAAAAATAAGACGCCCTTTGAGTCCAACTGTAAGACAGCCTGTGCAAGACCAACTGTGTGTCCTAAATTAAGACTCACAGTTGGTCAGGGGATGAGAAAATGATGATTTAGAAAAAGGCTCAACTGGCTTTAGGTGGCTTATGCTCCCATGAAATGGTTCACAGAACAATTTTATGAGCACATATGCTATAGAAACACAAGAAAACCCCTGCAGCAGTGATAGCTGAAAAGTTTCTTCAACAAGTACCATTCTGTAAAAATGATTTTAAAAAGGATATTTTTGAACTCCAATAATTATTTTTTTAGAATTCTCAAGTTATTTATCTAAAGCTGTTTAAGTTTTAATTCTCTTTTCTTTGCACAAGAAAAAAAATGAATATTTTTTTTGTTGTTGATGATGTTTTTTTGTTTTTTTTTGTCAAATATATGTTAAGAACACACATTTAACTTTTAGGTTGTTTATTTTAGGACCCTAAACTTTGAACAAGTACAAAATAAAATGAAAACTTTTGGAAAATTGCCTTTCTCATCGTCTCAAAATGTAAAACAAAATCATCAAGAACAAAGTATTTATGACTTTGCTAAAGAAAAATTGATTGTAAAATTGATGATCTGTCTGTAAATAAATGCATAATTTTGAGTTTGTCTGTGAAGAGGATTACGTAATAACCTCAAAGAAGATTTCAATCTACCTGCAGAGTTGACGCTGCTGAGTCACTAGTGTCTGTCAGTCCTGTGCCTCTTGGTAAACTGGACACAATGTATCTGGAGCCCTTTGGCACAGGCTGTCTGACCACCAGCTTCCCTTTCCTGGTCTCTGCCAGAAACAGACTGTACCAGTAGGCATCGTTGGAGACCAGAGTGGAGTCTGCGATGGTGGAGTTCCTCTCACTGAGCACACTGTTCCTGCAGGGAGGAGCCGCTTTGCTGGGCTTGCTGTTCTGACACTTGAGCACAATGGTGACCAGTATAGTGATGAGCAGGAGGAAAGACACCGAGCCCAGACCAATGACCAGATACAGGTTGAGGTCTGAGAAGATGTCGTAGCCCAGAGGCTCCTCAATCATGTCAGAGTAGGTCTTCACAGCAGTCTCCACTGTGGACAGCTTGATGGTGACTGTAGCAGACAGAGCAGGCTCCCCGTTGTCCTTGGCTACAACAACCAGTCTCTGGTGCCGTGGGTCTCTGTAGCTGAACATCCTCATAGTCCGGATCTCTCCGTTGTACTGGTCCAGACNTGTGGAAAAGAAACTCCTTCTCAATCTCATAGTCAAAAGTTTTCAGTGCATAAAGATTTCCATTCTCTGGATTGATGGAGAACAGCATGGACATGGAGGTGTTGGCTATCTCCTTCTCCAGGATGAAATAAACTAGATACTGGTTTTCATGGAGGTCAGGGTCAAACGCAGTGAGGGAGCTGAGCAGGGCTCCAGGTGCGTTATTCTCCATCACTCGTATGGTATAAAATGACTGAGGGAACTGGGGAACATTGTCATTAACATCCAGCAGCTCCAGCGTCATAGTCTCATTGTCAGACAGAGGAGGAGAGCCTCTGTCTGTCACAGTGAAAGTGATGTCATATTCTGGAACCTTCTCACGGTCTAAGGGCTCTGACACCACTAACTGATAATAGTTATCAGTGGTTTCTCTCAGTCTGAAAGGCATATTATCTGGAATATGAAGATCAACCACTCCATTATCTCCAGAGTCTTTATCACTCACACTCACTACAGCTATCACTGTGTCTAGTTCAATGTTTTCATTGACTGGACTCTGAAATGATTTAATGGAAATTTCTGGGTGGTTATCATTCATGTCTTTCACCTGTATTGTTAGTTTACACTGTCCAGATAAAGAATTTGGACCCTTGTCACTGGCAATTACCTCCATTTCATACAGCTTAGAGTCTTCAAAGTTTATCATCTCTCTTACTCTGATTTCACCACTATTTGGATTGAGTTTAAACATCTGCTGTGTTCTCTCTGATGTGTATAAACTATATGAATAAACAATATCAGAATTAGAGCCTTCATCTAAATCAGTAGCGTTCAGTTTGATAACCAGACTTCCTATAGGGGAGTTTTCCATCACGTCTACAACAAATGTGTCTTTGTCAAAAGAAGGGGCGTTGTCGTTCACGTCGAGCACGCGGACAATGATGCTGGCTGTACCTGTGCGCGTGGGGACTCCACCGTCCACAGCAGTGAGGATGAGGTTGTGAACAGCCTGCTGCTCTCTGTCGAGAGCTTTTTTCAGGACTAAATCAGCAAACTTAGTCCCGTCCCTCCCTGTCTGAATCTCGATGGAGAAATGTTCACTTGAGCTCAGGTGGTAGTTTTTCACTGAATTTGTTCCGACATCCGGGTCTGCAGCGTTATTCAATGAGAATCTCTCTCCTACTGGGCTGGATTCAGAAATGTCCAAATGCATTGTCCCTCGTCGAAAATGTGGAACGTTGTCATTGATATCCGTGATTTCCACCTCAATATTAAACATCCGGATAGGGTTTTCTATCGTAGCGTCCAGTCTTAAAAAGCATGATGTAGTAGTTTTCAAGGGGCATAAAAACTCTCTATCTATTCTTTCCGATATGAACAGCTCTCCTGTGTCTTTGTTAATGTCGAGATATTTTTTATTACCAACAACGTCGATGCGCATCTTCCTTCCCTTGAGTGTCTTCACGTCTAATCCCAGGTCGGTTGCCAAATTAGCGACGACAGACCCTTCCTCCATTTCTTCAGGAACAGAGTAATGGGTGACGCTGATAACGGTCTCCATGATTGCTGACAGAAAAATAAACACAGCTACAAATCCTCCCCCAAGCATATTCCGGTTGCAGAGCGCCATCACGAAGATAGCGTTTCTCAAATCTCTTCGGATGCTTATAAGTGGACAAACCGTCTTTGTGGAGTGAACTACCAGAGCGGGGACTGAAAATGGAAACGTCCCTCACGTTTGCACGCTTACAAGTGTGACGTTAGCCTCTTAAGAGTTCATTACTTCCCTTCCACCAATGAACTGACGGAAGATCAATGACCTCATCAGTGAGTGTGTTTTCTTGGAGAGCAGCGACAAAAAAATGATTTGTGTTGAGCTTCTTGGCTAGTTTATATGAAATAAACTCAGGGGAAAAAGTCTGAAAAATCCAAGCTGAATTTGATCTGGCTTTAACCAAAACATTTCAACTTTTAAATATTTTTGATATGTTCTCAAGAATGATTTCTGAAGTTTAACTAACACTAGCTCATACCAATACGAAAATATGCATTATTCAATGTTACAAATTAATAACTGGAAAGACATTTCATAATTATCATTTTGGCGATATTTTGAACTTATTAAAAGAGGAACAACAGTGTAATCATAAATCATCACATTTCTCTTTAGGTTTATGAACTTTTACGCGCAGACGACCGTGCGTAAAAGACGTGTCCTCGTCCATTACGCATGGTAATCTGCGCGTAAAACCGATATAACACAGAGTGAACCATGCTTTTTTGGACAGTCTGTAATAAGTAAGGATCAATTTTTATGGTGCAGCGAATAACTGAATTTCCCCAAGTCAAACAGAATATGTTGGCAGGTTTAGAAATTGATAACTTAACAATATGGCGCAAGAGAATAGATTAATCACGCAATACTGTGTTATATTAAAAAAATTTAAACCTTCAAGATGATATCAAGCTGGATTTAAGACGAATAAAATTAATTAATTAATCTCAACTGAAAGGGCTTCAAATAAGATTTTAAAAAAAGTTTAACACTTTGAAAACTTTTTTTAAACTATAATAGGAGAGTTTGTATCATCGAATTTAAACATAAGGCTCTCTGCCTGTCCATTTTTAAATCTGCAGTAATCAAAAAAAAACTTTTTGAGACTTAAGTTTAACCAACTGCTTATTGCCATACCTGCAGAGTTGATGCTGCTGAGTCACTAGTGTCTGTCAGTCCTGTGCCTCTTGGTAAACTGGACACAATGTATCTGGAGCCCTTTGGCACAGGCTGTCTGACCACCAGCTTCCCTTTCCTGGTCTCTGCCAGAAACAGACTGTACCAGTAGGGTAGCAACCTCTGGTCTCACCTCAGACGCTACCACCTCAAGGAGAGTGACTCGTGTGACATCCTGCAGGGAGGAGCCGCTTTGCTGGGCTTGCTGTTCTGACACTTGAGCACAATGGTGACCAGTATAGTGATGAGCAGGAGGAAAGACACCGAGCCCAGACCAATGACCAGATACAGGTTGAGGTCTGAGAAGATGTCATAGCCCAGAGGCTCCTCAATCATGTCAGAGTAGGTCTTCACAGCAGTCTCCACTGTGGACAGCTTGATGGTGACTGTAGCAGACAGAGCAGGCTCCCCGTTGTCCTTGGCTACAACAACCAGTCTCTGGTGACGTGGGTCTCTGTAGCTGAACATCCTCATAGTCCGGATCTCTCCGTTGTACTGGTCCAGACTGAACAAGGTNTTGCTGCTGAGAGGAGGAGAGCCAGAGTCTCTGGCCTCAATGTGGAAAAGAAACTCCTTCTCAATCTCATAGTCAAAAGTTTTCAGTGCATAAAGATTTCCATTCTCTGGATTGATGGAGAACAGCATGGACATGGAGGTGTTGGCTATCTCCTTCTCCAGGATGAAATAAACTAGATACTGGTTTTCATGGAGGTCAGGGTCAAACGCAGTGAGGGAGCTGAGCAGGGCTCCAGGTGCGTTATTCTCCATCACTCGTATGGTATAAAATGACTGAGGGAACTGGGGAACATTGTCATTAACATCCAGCAGCTCCAGCGTCATAGTCTCATTGTCAGACAGAGGAGGAGAGCCTCTGTCTGTCACAGTGAAAGTGATGTCATATTCTGGAAGGAAGAGTGCCAGATTCCCGAGACTGTGGTGATTGACTATTATCAATAGTCACCAAAGAGAGTCAGACTTTCCGTATAATAGACCTTATACTTCTAGTTGGTGAGGTAATAGAGGTCTCAGAAATAGTGAGTGTGAGTGATGTCGATAGTGACACAGATCAAGTTACAAAAGTAACTGACCTGAGACTTTACTAAATTAAGAAATTTCTGGGTGGTTGTCATTCATGTCTTTCACCTGTATTGTTAGTTTACACTGTCCAGATAAAGAATTTGGACCCTTGTCACTGGCAATTACCTCCATTTCATACAGCTTAGAGTCTTCAAAGTTTATCATCTCTCTTACTCTGATTTCACCACTATTTGGATTGAGTTTAAACATCTGCTGTGTTCTCTCTGATGTGTATAAACTATATGAATAAACAATATCAGAATTAGAGCCCTCATCTAAATCAGTAGCGTTCAGTTTGATAACCAGACTTCCTATAGGGGAGTTTTCCATCACGTCTACAACAAATGTGTCTTTGTCAAAAGAAGGGGCGTTGTCGTTCACGTCGAGCACGCGGACAATGATGCTGGCTGTACCTGTGCGCGTGGGGACTCCACCATCCACCGCAGTGAGGATGAGGTTGTGAACAGCCTGCTGCTCTCTGTCGAGAGCTTTTTTCAGGACCAAATCAGCAAACTTAGTCCCGTCCCTCCCTGTCTGAATCTCTATGGAGAAATGATCACTTGAGCTCAGGTGGTAGTTTTTCACTGAATTTGTTCCGACATCCGGGTCTGCAGCGTTATTTAATGAGAATCTCTCTCCAACAGGGCTGGATTCAGAAATGTCCAAATGCATTGTCCCTCGTCGAAAATGTGGAGCGTTGTCATTGATATCCGTGATTTCCACCTCAATATTAAACATCCGGATAGGGTTTTCTATCGTAGCGTCTAATCGGAGGAAGCAAGTCTTCAACGCGCACAAAAACTCCCTGTCTATTCTTTCCAATATGAACAGCTCTCCTGTTTCCCTGTTTATGTCGAGATATTTTTTATTACCAACAACGTCGATGCGCATCTTCCTTCCCTTGAGTGTCTTCACGTCTAATCCCAAATCGGTGGCTAAATTAGCGACGACAGACCCTTCCTCCATTTCTTCAGGAACAGAGTAATGGGTGACGCTGAAAACCATGGCTACGCTGGCAGAAAGAAAGAGAAAGGTGGTAGCATACCCTCTGAGGAAGATAAGTCGAGCCATCGAAAAGACCTCCGTGTTTTATTCTTTGCAATTAGATGTGTATTGACTCAATAAGAACACCTCTCCAAAAAATAGAAGTCATCGAGGATCTTCAGGCTGTCGAAGTCACTTGTTTTCACATGCGCGTAGCTTATGTCTGCGTCTCAGCCTCCAACAATCCAGCGTGAAAGTGATGACCTCACCAGGGAGGGTGTTTTTGTGGTGAAGAGCGACATGAGTTGTTCTCTTTGTGTATTTGCAACTTGTGTAATATCGGAGAATTTGTGCCCGAACTTCAGGAATGGAAAAAATACCTTAGATCTCGTCAAATATTCATTGAGTTATCTTTTTGAGGATATAAACCCAGATGTTTATGAAATGATTGAGCAACTAACTTATTTAAGTTTTAAATTTTGCAGTTGTTTTGAGAGAATATTCAAAACTACAGTAAACTAACGGTCAAACTTTAAACATCCTGTTTGTATGGGCACATGGGAACATCTTTGTTATGGATCGGCCTCTGTTGACTTTTATGCACTGGCTTTTGAGCAAAAATCACCCCAATAAAAAGAAGATTGCTCAATATAAATTGCGTTGGAGTTATTAACTGTAACTCGCCTTATTGTATGTGATTTTGTTGTGTGTAGCACATCCAGATGTGTGGCCATGTTACACTGCACTGAAGTTTTAGCCAAAAAATAGTGCAAAGAAAAAGCTGACTATGGATACTGCACACGGATTGTTCTAAAGCAGGACTTAATGAAGTTTAAGTGTTACATAGAAATAAATAAAAGAAAGCAAAGATATAATCTTCATTGTCTTGGTTTCAACACTGCATAATTATAGCTTAAATCATGTACATATGCTGATTATACATCTGTATTCAAGGTAATAAGCAGATATGTAAGATCTTGGATTCAAATGAACAATATTGAAAATAGGTTAAAATGTTTGAAAATATACGTCCTCTGCAAAATCAAAACTAACATAAAAACTATATTTAACTGAAGTGTTAACTGGGCTTAAGGAGAAAAAACATGTTTAAGAACTCAAAAAAAATTGCTCGCATACAATTTTTGGTTTCGCATACCTGCAGAGTTGATGCTGCTGAGTCACTTGTATCTGTCAGTCCTGTGCCTCTTGGTAAACTAGACACAATGTATCTGGAGCCCTTTGGCACAGGCTGTCTGACCACCAGCTTCCCTTTCCTGGTCTCTGCCAGAAACAGACTGTACCAGTAGGCATCGTTGGAGACCAGAGTGGAGTCTGCGATGGTGGAGTTCCTCTCACTGAGCACACTGTTCCTGCAGGGAGGAGCCGCTTTGCTGGGCTTGCTGTTCTGACACTTGA
>RPOG01006041.1:0-26959 GCA_008086565.1 Thalassoma bifasciatum
GGTTGCGCCACCTGACATTTTTGGGTGCTCAAATTAAAAATACTAAAAAATAATGAACCTAAAATCTTTGAAATGTTGGTCATTTACTGAAATCTGTTAGAAAACATAATTCTTCTCTCAGAAATATGTTTTTTATCCATTTTCAAAGAACTTTTTAAAATAAGTTTAGACCCTCTTTTTGTCATTGACCCACCTCTGAGTGGGACATGACTTGTTTTACAAATTAAAAAGGACGTGCTGATGACCAGTTTTGAGTCTATTTTTCTGAATCAATCATGATCATGACATGTTCACTCGTGCACGAGTTAGAGCTAGACGAAGTACTCAGGAGATGCTACATTCAAATTCATGTTAGTTTTCCAAGACTGCCAACCCTGCCTTTAAGTGTCCACAAGGGGCTGGGTACAAAAACACCAGAAACCACACACACACACACACACATTCTGAAAAGCAGATATTTACAGCAAAATGATAACAACCCTGGTTAGAAGAAACTATTTTGGTTCAATTTTTCTTTTTTGGTTTAAATACACATGTGAAAATTGTTTTTCCAAAATTTCTAACTTTTAGATTCTTAGTAATACTGTTCTATTTTCATTGTCACACTTTAGCACTTTGATTGTCGTGAGCTGATGCGACACACACACACACACACACAGAAGAAAAAAATCCCCTTTGGAGATCATTAAAGAATATTCTACTCTATGATAATAGCTCGTTTCTTTATCAGCACACAGTATATGTTTTCCTTTTTTATTATTATTATTTTATTTTTTTTTTTTTTGAGAAAAGTTTTTGTGTTATCATTCATATTCTCTGAAATAAGGCCAAGAAATTATAACTTCTGCGAAGGTATGTAAACTTTTGAGCTCAACTTTACAAAACACAATAGAGTAAATAAATGAAGAATCTATCTGCCAGGTATGACTCAGAGAGTTTGGTGTTATCCTCTGAGGGTCATGAACATCCATGCAGATGTTCTAGACAATTTTTCCAAATGGGATTAAGATGTATCTTTAATTTTAACATTGAATGATAATGAAAAGGCTCAGAAATATGGACAGTGTCAGGAAATTGTGAAGATTAGTTAAGGTTAATCCTCTGGGGATTACGAATGGCACAGATTCAAGCATGATAACAAAGATAATTAACTATTTACATGTAAACAATAGGGAATATGTTTACTTTTTCTTTTCAATATGCTGAAAACAAACTTTATCCTTGACATTGTTGTGGTGTAACCTCATGTGCACTAACGTTTGCTTCCACTGACTTCCAAACCCTAAATCTTCAGTTTCAGTCAAACAGCTGTTTTCCTTTTCCCAGTTTTGATCCGCAGAGTCAGCGTTTGCTTTTCCAAACGATCTGTAACATTTGTTTTGTGCACGTACGCTCACTTCAGGCCTCTTTTTTTTAGTTTCTCGCTCTAAATTCAGCTGCAAACTTCAGTGTTTCTGCATTTTCAGTGTTTATATAAACCAGCATTGGAGATAAACATCCAGCTCAAACCTGCTGCAGCTGTTCCAGGTCGGAGACTGTTTTGCAACACGGCTCAAGGACAAACTGGATCCATCGGGGACTTCCAGGTTTTTACTGTCGTTCTACACGAGTTACATGATAGAGACGCTAATAACTAGAACAGGAAAGAAGCTGGAGAGTTTCTGCAAATGCCAATCTACTCAGGTTTGACCTTTTATGATGCATTTTTGCACAGAGGCTCCTGGTTCACGGAAGATAAATCCTTTCAAACTTGGTGACCTACTTACTTTTCTCCTGACATCACTTCCAGGATAATAACTGGAAAATCTCAGGTCACGAAAACATGAATTTTCGCTTCTTTATCGACGTCTTCTGTGAGATTATGTTTCATCCTGGATCCTTAACTGGTTTCTTCACAGTGTTGAACCAAAACACAAGGCCAAGTGGACCTGCCATTAGCTACAGCAGAATAAAGTGGAGGTTCTGGAGTGGCCATCTCAGTCTCCTGACCTGGGAAACAGGGGGGGTGTAAACTTCTGATCAGGGTCTTTTTTGAAGTTGCTGTTGTCATTATGATTTAAAAAGAGTAAACACAGTTGTTTGTTAATAAATGTGTTCACCCAACCACTAACCATGAGTGACAGAAAAGTTTATGTTATCATTCGTACTCTCTGAAAAAGGCCAAGAAATCATAAATTCTTAATTGTATTTTTTTTAATCGTTGTCCTTCTTATCCCTAATTATTTTTTGTACTAGTCTAGATACGCTGATTGTTACGCCACATTATGTAAGAACACCGCATTATGTAATAATGGCAAGAAGGTTGGGATTTATCTTGGAAAAGAGTCAGTTTGTAACAAAATATCGCCCAAAAGTGTCAAAAATAGGCAAAAAACAACAAAAATTGGCAAGAAAATTGGGAGTGACCCCCAGGTGTCAAAAAAATGTTCCAAAAGTGTGAAAAAAGAAGGTAAAAATGTTTAAAATGCGTAAAAATCAGTCCCAGTTGTAGTGGTAGTGGGTTGTTGTTGTTGTGCTGTAATTAATGTAACTGTTCATGTTCTACAATGAGTTTGTTTAAAAACAGAGAAGATGGGAACCTGGAAAATTCGCAATTGCAAAATAGGAAATGATAATTGGAATTGGATTAATTTTGCAAATTTCTCAGCCCAGTTACAGAACAAAAAAGTTAAATGGTAGAGCTTTAAGAACAAAAACTTCTTCAAAGGCCTCGTCTCCTTCCACTGTGACAGAGAGCATCATGGGACATTGAAAGGTGGAAGAAAGCTTGATCGAACCTTGATGATCCTGATGGCATCCAACTTTTTTTTTTTTGCCGTTTCCTTCAATGGAACGATGGAGCTGATGGTTGTTCAGGGGCGTCCTTCATGATTGAGGCCCCTGCCCAGTCTGTGTGTTTATGACTGGGTTATTCAACAGGACGATGCTGCGGTTAACAAAGGACTTCTTCTTCTTCTTCTTCTAGGGGAATAAATTTTGACTTTATTTTGTAATAACGGCGCATTTTGTCATAATCTGATGCATTTTGTAAAAAAATTCTTTAACGCGATATGTAATAAATTTTCCCGCATTATGTCATAATCTCCTACATATTGCATCTGTAAGAATTTAGTGCATTATGTAATAAACCACCAAAACTGATGTCTTAATTAGAAAAAAAAAATCGACTTACCTGTCTCTGTGAACTCTCAAAAACAATCTCTGTGAATTCAGTTATATTTGACTTAGACTTGACCAATGAATGATTTTGCTACTTTTTAGAATTAATTTATGTTTATGATTCATGCTGGTATGCTGATAGTCAATGTAATTCTGAAGGTAAGTTGATATTTTTTCTAATTAAGACATCAGTTTTGTGTTTCTACTCGAAAAGGGCAACTCTAAAAGTTTATACCACAGCTTTTATAAGACAAAATCTGCACAAAAATGTGAATTAGCATCATTTTCTTCTGATGCCAGAGGCTGTTCTGCACCAGTTACTCAACCCTGCTCAACCAAAGACAAACTGTTAAAAACTACCTTTGCAAAAGAAACTATACAAGTGGGAAAAAGAGAAAAAAACAGCAAAGAGTAGAAATAAAACTTAGTTAGAGGTGGTAAAAATGCTCAAAAAGCAACAAAAATTGGTATTTAAATTTGGGTAAAACCTGGAAATACTCAAAAAATGGCAAAAACAAGAGTGAAAAACAAAAATTGGCAAGAAAAAATTTAGAGGACACTTAAAAAAAACTGGAAGTAGCAAAAATGGTGAAAAATGTGATGAAAATAGTGAAAAGTTATTTAAAAAAATGGCCTTAGTCAACAAAAATGGCAAGAAGGTTGGGATTTATCTTGGAAAAGAATCAGTTTGTAACAAAAAATCGCCCAAAAGTGTCACAATTAGGCAAAAAACAACAAAAATTGGCAAGAAAATTGGGAGTGACCCCAAGGTGTCAAAAAATGTTCCAAAAGTGTGAAAAAAGAAGGTAAAAATGTTTAAAAAGAGGTGAAAAGTGATTTTAATGAACAATAGTCAACAAAAACTGGCAGGAAAATTTTCAGGACACTTTAAAAAGCTCAGAAAGTTTTCAAGTTTCACTCAGGAAAAGCTCCACGTTCTTAAATCCCCCACCTCATGCTGACATACCATCTGTTGCCATGACGACCTCCATTGTGTTGATACTGATTGCCGTCCAGCAGGTGCCGTTGTCATGGTGATCCAAGCGGAGAGAGAACTAATGAACCGATTTCTTGAAGTCCTGATTTCATCCATACGTCATGTGTTTACATTCTCTACAGTGTTACAGCTTCATTATAAACCAGCTGAGCCAGTTTATGAGTTTTTCCTTAAAGAATAAAAACTACACGAGAGCGTGTTATCCACCCGACGAGCCGGTAACACCACATACATCACCTAAAATTACCCAGGAGTTAAAGTAAAACCTCAGGTAACATCACAACTGTCATTAAAAAGGATTTTTAAAGGTGTAAAGTCCATAGTCAATAAACAACCAACTGAGTTCATTCAGTTTCATCCTGAGTGAGAATAAAACTCCTGTGTGAGTGTGGATGGTTCTGAAAAACACTTTTCTACAATAATAATAATAATAATAATAATAATACATTTTATTTAAGGGCGCCTTTCATGGCACTCAAGGTCACCTTACAAGAATAAGTGCATTAAAAAAGGACTAAAACAGATATAAAACAAACAATACAATATAATGCAACATATAACAATAAATTAAAATACAAAACAGTGCAATGGTGGTGAAAGGTCTACAGTTTGTCTTGCCATTTTTTGAATCAGTTTTAACTTCTATTGTACGTTTTATATCATTTTTTAGCTAATTAACCTCAAAAAGTACTTTGTTACTGTGAAAAACCTTTTGAAATATTTAAAATGTGCTAAATATGGGAGAACCACATCAAACTAAGCTAAGTATTAAGAACACCTGAACCTGACTTGACTTTAGTAATAAATCCATCAGTTATGACAGAGACAGGTGTGCTGGTAGAAGGAGGTGCATGATGGGAACCTCTGGTGGACAGGTGAGGTATGGCAGTCTGTAAAAAATCACTGAGGCACAACCTCAATTCCAGAGAAGTCGGGATTTTGTGTAAGATATAAACAAAAGCTGAATTTAGTGATTTTTAAATCGTTTTTAACCTTTAATCAACTGAATACACGACAAAGACAAGATATTTATAGCTCGAACTGATAGACTTTATTGTTTTTTTGTATTTTTTTTTTTTGCAAATATTCACTTATTGTGAATTTGATAGCTCTAACACACTCCTGAAAAACTTGTTTCTCACTGTGTTTCATCACCTTTCCTTTGAACAACACTTAATAAGTGTTTGGGAACCGAGGACACTAATTGTTGAAGCTTTGGGGTTGTCGTATTTTGTTCTTCATAATGTTCCACACATTTTCAATGGGAGACAGATCTGAACTGCAGGCAGGTCAGTCTGGTAGCTGCACTCTTCTACTACGGAGCCACGCTGTTGTAACAGGAGCAGAATGTGTCTTGGTTTCATTGTCTTGCTGAAATAATCAGGGACGTCCCTGAAAAAAACAAAGTGTCTTGGATGGCAGCAGATGTTGCTCCAAAACCTGTTTGTACCTTTCAGCATTAATGCTGCCTTCACAGATACTGGGACAGTTACCCATGATGCCATGGGCACTAACACACCCCCATACCATCACAGATGCTGCTTTTGAACTTTGCTCTGAGAACAATCCTGATTGTCCTTTACCTCTTTGGCCCGGAGGACACCACGTCCATGATTTCCAAAAAGAGTTCTGCAGCGTTTGTGTGTGTTGTTGATGTCTGACTTTGTCTTTGCATGGTAGAGTTTGAACTGTCACTTGTAGATGTAGTGATGAACTGTGTTAACTGACAATGGTTTTCTGAAGTGTTCCTGAGCCCACGTGCTAATATCCTTTACACAATGATGTGGGTTTTTAATGCAGCGCCGCCTGAGGGGTCAAAGGTCACGGCCATTCAATGTTGGTTTTGGGCCTTGCTGCTTACGTGCAGAGATTTCTCCAGATTCTCTGAATCTGTTGATAATATTATGGACTGTAGATGATGAAATCCATCAATTCCTGCTGTTGGACAAAATTGAGAAACATTGTTCTTAAACTGTTGGACTATTTACTCACGCAGTTGTTGACAAAGTGGTGAACCTGGCTCCATCTTTGCGTGTGAGGGACTGAGCCTTTTGGGGTACGACACTCAGACCTCGTGGGGAATCTGCCTCTCTCTGCTTGTTTTCTATAATCACTCACAAACCAGTTTTACACAAGTGAAACATTCTTTCTCAGTTCTTGATTGACAGCAAGGTGGAAATCCTTCGAAAGCTGAAATACCTATTTTTTTTCTGCCACTTGCGGGCAGCAGAGACAGAACATAGTTGATTTTTTTTAAGTGGGAGTTCAGCGAGTTAAACGAGTTGATCTGTTGGATGTCAGACGTCTCTGATGATTGCACATTGCCGGTCGTGTGTTTGCATTCTTCTCTTGCATGAGTTGCCCTTGAACATGAATGAAACCAGTTCTGTGTCATGAATTTATGCTCGTAATAAACCGAACATCAAACGCGAGCTCAGTAAATTGTCAAGTCTTTGCGAAAATTGCCACACAGTATCAAAACGTACACATACTATAGGCTCCAATCGTTCTGCAAAGTGAGGATCCTATATTTCCACACAGAGTCATCACAACCACAAGAATGCAATAAGTTTAGTAGGGCGGATATTTCAAGGCTCGAAATTATCCAAGCTTATACACTCCTCATCAAAATATTAAGATCAGATGAAAAATTGGGGAAAAAATTGGTTTTATTTCACACTGCTGGATCTTCAAAAGGTTTTAAGTAGAGTTTAAGAATGTAAAAAAAAAGAAATAAAGGTGAGACAAACAACAATTAAAGGTAAATAGTTTGTTCATCAGCTCATTAAAAGTTTATACCACAGCTTTTATAAGACAAAATCTGCACAAAAATGTGGATTAGCATCATTTTCTCCTGATGTCAGAGGCTGTTCTGCACCAGTTACTCAACCAAAGACAAACTGTTAAAAACTAACTTTGCAAAAGAAACAATCTAAGTGGTAAAAAAGAGGAAAAAAACAGCAAAGAATAGCAATAAAACTTAGTTAGAGGTGGTAAAAATGCTCAAAAAGTGGCAAAAACAAGAGTGAAAAACAACAAAAATTGGAAAGAAAAAATTTAGAGGACACTTAAAACAAACTGGAAGTAGCAAAAATGGTGAAAAATGTGATGAAAATAGTGAAAAGTAGAAAAAAAAAAGGCCTTAGTCAACAAAAATGGCAAGAAGGTTGGGATTTATCTTGGAAAAGAGTCAGTTTGTAACAAAAAATCGACCAAAAGTGTCAAAAATAGGCAAAAAACAACAAAAATTGGCAAGAAAATTGGGAGTGACCCCAAGGTGTCAAAAAATGTTCCAAAAGTGTGAAAAATGAAGGTAAAAATGTTTAAAAGAGGTGAAAAGTGATTTTAATGAACAAAAGTCAACAAAAACTGGCAGGAAAACTTTCAGGACACTTTAAAAAACTCAGAAAGTAGCAAAACTGGTGTAAAAAGTGACAGTGAAAAGTGGTAAAAAATGGCTTAAGTCAACAAAAATGGCAGGAAAGTTAGGATTAAACTTACGTTTAAAATAGGAAAATAGTTTTTTGCAGAAAGAATATTGGGAGTGGCCCTGGAAAATAGCAAGAAGGTCCCCAAAAAAAGAAAATTATTGGCAAGTATCTCTCAAGTGTCTGTAGTGACTCATACATTTTCATTTTGTGTGTTTCATTTCTTTTATTTGTGAATAAGATCAATAATTTGATGTTAAAATAACATTTCACATTATTACATTGGTTGTACCACCTGACATGGAAATTGTTCCAGTCACCAATGAAGTGAAAAAACCTTTTTTATCAGTATTTCAGAGAAATCTACAAACTTTTCCACTTGGTCACAAATGTCATTTGGGCTCCTCTGGCTGATGCAGTTTCCTGTTTCCTGTTTTATTCTCTTCACTTCAAAATAAAAGTCTAATGTTACGGTTGCACCACCCTGACATTTGACACGGTGAAAATTACGGGACAAAAGTTTTTTACATTTCTCAACAGCTTTAAAATTCTTTTTATTTGCAAAGAATGTTTTATTTAAAAAGGTTCAAGCATAAAATAATGTCACTGTATTTTTAATTTCCATTTACAATAACTTACATTCAATTTTTAGAGTTTAATTACTGTGGATACTTGTCAGGACGGTTGCACCACCTGACATTTTGGGGGTTTGAGGAACCAAAACACAAAAAAACATGTTATATTTTAATAGTTTAAAGATGTGTTCAAATAACACAGGTTTCATAGAATAAAGAAATACATGTGATGAAATACTCAATTCATGATGGAAGGAAATATTACACTCAGACACAAAAAAAGGGACGTCACCTCATTGACCCTTAAAACTTTCAATCAGCTGATGAACAAACTGATGAGGAGTGAACAACCTCTATCATTTTGTTCACTCTTGACACTGAAGACACTTCAAATAAAAACTAAACATGATAAATAAACCTGAATTCTTCTTGTGTTTTAGAAAACAAACAATAAAAATTTCAAATCATCTGACACAAAAGTTTAATTTACGCCCAATCAAATCTTAAATTTAGTTTCAAAAGTCTTCACATCCTCTCTCTTTCTTACTTAAATATCAGGTTTTATTGTGGGAAAATCTGACCTGATATTTGTCGAGGTTTGTTCAAATTTTATGAGGAACATCATGATATTTAAACATCGTTGTGCAGTTTCTCTCTGGTATTTGAATAACTACTTACGGCTCGTTCAGGAACATCTGACATCTGAACGAACTGTGTCGCCTGTTGAATGACAACAATGTGAAAGCTGAATTATTAACTTGGCCTCTAGGGGGCAGCAGAAACAAGAAACACTAAACCAGTCAAAGTTGATAAATGTTTCACAAAAGTTGTCGAAATGTGTCTGTGAGTGAATTTTAAAGTTTCTGTTAGAGATTCCAGGTTTGGTTGTTTTTGTGTTGTTGTTGTTTTTGGATGATAAAGTGATGTGTGTGTGTGTGTGTGTGTGTGTGTAATATTGTGAATATCTAATGCAGGCTCAGAGGAATGTTTAACCTTCTGCAGACGTGTGTGAAAAGTGCCGTGTAGGCTCCGTCATTCTGCGAGGTGAAGATTAAACACCTCGGTAAATAAACACTCCGTCAACACGTCTTCTTCAAACTTCCATGTCACTACTTTCACATTATTGATGCCTGATTATTGTGTGTTTAAGACCTTTAAAGAACAGATTTGAATATTTATTTACACAACACACAGAAGCTTCTATTCAGACGTCAAAGAGATCGTTTCATATGTTCAATCTTCTCCAGTTTTACTTTATTTTATCACAGTGTCGAAGCATAAAACTCAACCCAGAAACACCAGAATATTCTGATTTAAAATGGACTGAGATGAAGTAAGAATCTGCCTTCTTTTCTTTTTGGAAATCATGGATTTATTCCAAAGAATTAATGGATTTCATCATCTGCAGAACAAAATGTAATTAAAATATTCAGAAAACCACCCTGGCAATGTAATTTCTGCTCTTGTTGACTTGAGAGGGGTGTTGTGGTGTTTTTTCTCTCTAATTTATGATTTACCTACTCATTCATTTATTTATTTTCTATTTTAGGTTTAATATTGCTTATTAATTTAATGGTCTTATCATTAAAATTGTCACAAAATTGTCACAGTTTGAAAGAAAAAATAAGATTATTGTAAAAAAAAAAGTCAAATTGAAATTTGCACAGTTTTCAAACATCAAAATTCTTAAATATGAAATAAAAATGTTGAGATAAAAAGTCAAAAATTCAAGATAAAAGGCCAAAACTTTGTGATACTCCAGAGATAATAAAGTCATATTAATGAGGATAAAGAGAGAAATTGTTGAAGACATAGTCACAATTTAAGACAAAAAGTCACAATTTTGACATTAACAGACAAATCATATATTTGCTTATTAATTTAATGATCTTATCTGGTTTTTTATTTATTTATTTATTTGTGGGATGTGAAATAAAAATGGTTGACTATGTCCCAACTGTGCTGTTTATTTTGAACTTGTTTGAATAAAATATGCTTTAAAAAAAAATTAATAAATAAATAAAAAAAACATGATGTACTACATCGTTCTAAGAAAAAAAAATTCAATTTAAATTTTTTTTTTTTTTGATATCTGTACATAAAGGATTCAGTCGAAATTAATACTGGAAACTCTTTTTTTTTTAGAGCTGTTTTGTTATTCAGACTTTCTAAATGAAATGAACATTGTATACCCTAGACCAGAGGTAATTGCTATTTTTTTTAAAATTATTATTTATTTATTTATTTTTCATTTATTATTATCCCCCCCCTTTTTTATTTTTTATTTTTATTATTATTATTATTATTATTACCACTATTATGTGTTTTTTTTAATTTAACTATTATTACTTATCTATTTATTTTTATTTATTAATTATTTTCCTCTCTCTAAATTATTTATTTATACCCCCCCCCCTTTTTGTTTTTGTTTTTTAATTATTTTTTTTTTATTATTTTTTTAAACTGTGCTTCTCCCTTTCCTTCTGTTCGTGTTCAATTATCTTTGTTCTCCAATTGATTCTAAAAACTTTGTTAAACTGTTTAAATATAATGGTAAATATAAAAATGGAATCCATAACAGAAAATTGTAAAAGGAGACATGAATGTATATTTCAAATGTATGCAATATTTTTTTTCTCAATAAAAACATATTTGACTAAATGAAATGAACATTGTGTCCAAAGTGACTCATCCTTAGATCATTTCAAGAAAATGCAAATGAAACAAGACGGATAAGAAAAAGACAGTTTCCTTATTTCCTTAAGTAAAGAACATCAATGTTAAATCATCAAGATCCAGTGAAGTACAAAGATGTTTTCAAGTGTAGGGAGGAAAAGAAAAGACAATGACACGTCTTTATTTTGTGTTTCGTCTCCTGAGATGGCGGTTAATCATGTTTTTATCAGACACGGTGGCAGTTATGTGGATTTGAGGGGAGCCAAGAAAGTGCCAAAGTTTATTTGTAAAGCACAAGAGAACAATATTTATTTTTCTTTGCATTAAATCATCTGGTGAGGCATTACTATGGAATCCCATTTGAGCCTGAAAAAAGTAAAAAATAAAAACTTGGCTTCATTGAATTTATTTTATTTTTTTTGGCCCATATTAAGTCAAAGTTTTTAAATTAAAACCCAAACTTATTAGAAAACAGTGGATTTTGAGAAAAAGTCAAATTCATTCAAATTTCATTCAAAAAATCAAAACTCAAATTTTTTAGATAAATCATCAAAACTGTAAGATGTGAATTCTACGGAGCCCCTGAAGGGACAAGAAAAGGTAAAAAAAAAAAATAATAATTTCTCGTGCGCACTTGAAACTTTTACATGCTCGTCTGAAACCTTTTCTGATGCTCACCTAAAAGTTTGAGGTGACATTTTGAAATTATTATTATTATTTTTACCTTTTCTTGTCCCTATAGGGGCTCCGTAGAATTCAACCTTTTGAGACAAAAAGTCCAAATTTTCAGATAAATTGTCAAAACCTTTAAGAAACTCCAGAGAAAAAATGTCAATTTTATTTAAAAAAAAAAAGCAAATTGTTACAGTTTGAGAGAAAAAAAATAAGATTTTGACATAAAAAGGCAAATTATTAAAAAGTCAAATTGAAATTTTGACCTTTTTTTTTAAACAAAATCTTAAAATTTTGAGATAATTGTCAAAACTGTAAGATGTGAATTCAACCTTTTGAGACAAAAAGTTAAAATTTCAAGATAAATTGTCAAAACTTTGAGAAACTCCAGAGATAAAATGTCAACTTTATTTTGAAACAAAAAAAAAAAATTAAAAAAAAAAGAAAATTATCACAGTTTGAAAGAAAAAAATAAGATTATTGTAAAAAAAAAAAAAAAAGTCAAATTGAAATTTTGACCGTTTTTTCAAATGAGATAAAACATCAAAATTCTAAAATATGAAATAAAAATGTTGAGATAAAAAGTCAAAAATTTAAGACTTAAAAAGATTATAAAGTCATATTAATGAGGATAAAGAGACAAATTGCTGAAGAAATAGTCACAATTTAAGACAAAAAGTCAAAATTTTGACATTAACAGACAAATCAAATATATATTTTTTAATTTCTACTTTTATCTCATACATTTGTCTTTCTATCTCATAACTTCAACTTACCGTGGAGAATAAAACTAAATGTCAACAAAGCCTTCAATTCATTTTAATATTATTCACTTGCAGAAATGGGCTTCTATAATATTGTATAATATTTATGTTTACATTATTGACAATTTTCCCTTCAAACAGTAAAGTAGTGTTTTAAATAAATGTTTGGATTATGTCGTTGTGAGGATCTTTGGCTAATTCTGCAGGATCTGTAAGAGGATGGGTAGGAATCCTTTTTTTTTTTAAGGTTTTTAGAATATTGTCTATGATTTTTCACAATCTAAACCCTAGAAACAACTTTCCAAATATTGATAAATTAAATATCATCAACACATTTTCATCTGCAGCATGTGACGTGTTGTTTTTGTTCCATCAAGATTAAATTAAATAATCTTCAAACCATCAGATTCTGTTTTGTAGTTTCTTAGTCTGTAAAGAAAAAACATTTGAACCTGATGATCTTCATGAGCTAAACTCGTCAAACCTTCATTTATCCATTATCTAATTCTCTCCTTTCAAACACTGAGTCCTCACACATTCAATCCACTAAATGTCACAAGTTGCTGCCTCTCACTGGAGCAGGGTATAGGGGGCGTTTTTCTCAGCTTTTTGCACGAACAATAGGTTTTCTTGTGCGAACCTGCCAAAGGGGGAGTGGGGAGGGATGACCCGCTTTAAGGGGGCAGGCGGTTCCTGCCGTGACATCAGGAGCACCGCACCCCTCTCTCCGATTATAAATGCCGCATGGATCTGTATGATCGTTCCTTTCCAAACTCGGAAGAACTCAAACAGCTGAGAGGAGAGGCCCGGGCACTGCTCTAACTACTATCATCATCATCACCATGGCTCCAGGAAAGAAGGTAACCTGCACGTGCTGCTGATGAGGCGCATTGGAAGCAGCTGGGGAGATTTCGCGTTTTTACGCACAGGCGGATCACTTTTACGCACGATAAACTGCTACAAAAAGTTGCATGTAGCGCACTTTTTTCTTAATTTGCACGCTTTTTGAATGTATTTCAGGGTCTTTTAGAGCGTCTGGATGGAGGAGAGATCGTCATCGGGGATGGTGGCTTTGTCTTCGCGCTTGAGAAAAGAGGCTACGTCAAAGCCGGACCATGGACACCTGAGGCTGCTGCCGAGTACCCTGAAGCAGGTATTTCCCACCCACTCCCCACTTCTCTGCAAACCTGTGCATCCAGTTTCGGAGCTCACTCATGAGCTGATTGTGTGATTTTTCTTTTCTTTCTCTCTCTGATAGTGAGGCAGCTGCACAGGGAGTTCCTGAGAGCTGGCTCCAATGTCATGCAAACATTCACTTTCTATGCAAGCGATGATAAACTGGCCAACAGGGGAAATGTTCAGAAGTTCACTGTGAGTAGTGAAGAGCTGTGTGTGTGGGTGCAGCTGCTCTCAGGCCTCATCAGGAGGAGATGGCAGCTTGGCACCAGATTTGGCTTTAATCCAAAAGTTTGTGCACATGGAAGAAGAGAAAGAGGAGGAGGAGGGGAGTGTGTGAATGTGTGAGAGTGTGAGTGAAAGTCTCCTTCTTTTCTTTTCTTCAGGGTCAGCAGATCAACGAAGCCGCCTGTGACCTGGCCAGGGAGGTGGCGAACGAGGGTGATGCTCTGGTGGCCGGCGGCGTCTCTCAGACTCCCTCCTACCTCAGCTGCAAGAGCGAGGATGAAGTGAAGGCCATCTTCAAGAAGCAGCTGGACGTCTTCATCAACAAGAAAGTGGACTTCCTGATCGCTGAGGTATGAACTCAACTCTTAATCCTGACGCTGTGACATCAAATATCTGAGAAGCAGAAAGATCTGAAAGTGAATCTGCAGAGTTTTAAAACCGGCACTTCAGTTGCATAACTCTTCTAAAAAGTCGACTTTTTCTTGAAAACACCAAATAATCTCCTTTTTACACAGACTTTAACTCTGCAGGTCATCATAAAGTCAGAGTTTAATCTCGGTGTTGTCTTCAAATCTACTCTGCACCATCTGTTCTGACACCTTATAAAATACAAGGTGTAAAATTTTTGCTTCTCCCTTCTAGAGAAGATGTTTCCAACATATTCACACATTTGCAAAGACTTTTGTAACCCTTTAAAGCCAAAGTTATTATATTTCATATATGAGTTCAAAAATCTCTCTCATCAAAATGATAGTTTCTTTAAAAACCTGTGAAAAATATTTTTAAAAACATTCTTCCACCTTGAGGATTCTCCCCCTTTTCAAAAAGTTGCAGCAAAAATAACATCCAAATAGTTACTTTTTCTTTCAAAATCTGCATTTTCTGCATGAAATTAATGCACATTTACTAAAAAAATCTTCAATAAAATTGGACACAAAACTGTCTAGAGCACTGATTCCCAACCTGTGGTCCGCAGCCCCTTGGTGGGCCACGAAGGTCTCACAAATGGGCCGCCAAATCGTTTCCGAAACGGCATGATTTTAGCGGAGGGTAATCATATAAAGATACAACTGTACAAAATAATGATTCATGCTAAAACTCAGCTAAGTTTTAAAACAAATTAAAATTGTTCAAATGGTTATATAGAAAAAAAAAACCCTCCAGAAAGTGAGTCAGAGCCAAAATGCAACAACAACCTGAGATGTACTGAGCCCGAAATGTATCAAAAAGAATTCAGTAAAACCCAAAATATAATAACTGACCCACAATGTAACAACTTGTTACGCTGCAAAAGTTTTACTATTTTTGGCTCAGCATCTGAGACACTGTTGACCAGTTATTAAATTTAGGGTTTTATTACTTTTTTTCAATTACATATATAGAGCCTTGGTACTTATTGGGTCAGAGGTGGACCACAAACATTTTTGAGACTTTAATTTTTGAGGCCCTGAGTTGGAAAAGGTTGGGGACCACTGGTCTAGAGTGTCAAATGTGATACAGGAAATATATCATGAATGAAATGATAAAGCAATATATTTTTTGTGGATTTTGTTAAAGGGTTAATAAACATCTCAGTTCCAAAAAATTAGAGTTTTCTAACCTTTATTTGATAGGTCAGGCTTTTTGCAAATTTTGCATATTTTTGCACTAAGGTTATTATTAGAGGCTTATGTCAAAGTTCAGGCAGGATAATGTTTTGAAATTATTTTAGTTTCTGTAATGGCAGCAAGATGCTATGTTTTTATATATGGGTCAATGACGTGACGTCCCTTTTTTTTGTGTCCGAGTGTAATATTTCCTTCCATCATGAATTGAGTATTTCATCACATGTATTTCTTTATTCTATGAAACCTGTGTTATTTGAACACATCTTAAAAGTATTAAAATATAACATGTTTTTTTGTGTTTTAGTTCCTCAAACCCCCAAAATGTCAGGTGGTGCAACCGTCCTGACAAGTATCCACAGTAATTAAACTCTAAAAATTGAATGTCAGTTATTGTAAATGGAAATTAGAAATACAGTGGCATTATTTTATGCTTGAACCTTTTTAAATAAAACATTCTTTGCAAATAAAAAGAATTTTAAAGCTGTTGAGAAATGTAAAAAACTTTTGTCCCGTAATTTTCACCTTGTCAAATGTCAGGGTGGTGCAACCGTAACATTAGACTTTTATTTTAAAGTGAAGAGAATAAAACAGGAAACAGGAAACTGCATNTTCCATGTCAGGTGGTACAACCAATGTAATAATGTGAAATGTTATTTTAACATCAAATTATTTATCTTATTCACAAATAAAAGAAATGAAACACACAAAATGAAAATGTATGAGTCACTACAGACACTTGAGAGATACTTGCCAATAATTTCACACAGAAAAAATAACAGGAACATATAAATATATTTTCATATATTTGGTTGCGCCACCTGACATTTTTGGGTGCTCCAATTAAAAATACTAAAAAATAATGAACCTAAAAACTTTGAAATGTTGGTCAACTACTGAAATCTGTTAGAAAACATAATTCTTCACTCAGAAATATGTTTTTATCCATTTTCAAAGAACTTTTAAAAAATAAGTTTTTAGACCCTCTTTTTGTCATTGACCCACATATATAAAAAACAAATAATTTATCAGAAATAGTCATAACTAATTTTAAAAAGCTTGGAACCATCCATGTAATTTTCAAGCAATTCTATGACAGAAAACCAAAGTTGTGACAAATAACTTCTGAAAACAGGAGGGTTAAAAAGGTTTGCAGAAAGGAGAAAACACCTTTAACAATCTGTTTTGTTTTTTTTTTTCTCCCGGTGATTCTGACTCGTCTAAATCTGTTTGATTCCAACCAGGAACAATGTTTGGTTTTCGTGAGGAAGTTTAGTCGCTTGTTGTGTTTAAAGAAGTTGAACAAACCTCGTTAGCTGTTAATTGTCAGCACCTGGTTTCAAATCTGAGTCAGTTCAGAAGCTGAAGTGTCTTATTTAGCCACATGGGGGCAGCAAAAACAAGTACAGACACACTTGTTCTATGCCTTTTTATTTTTAGAAAGTTAAGAAATAAAACTGTGCACAAAGAGATGATTTTATTCTTCTTGAGTACCAGAAATATTCTGTCTCCAGGTTTTTTTGTAAACGCTCTGGATATTCATGATAAATGAATTTCTTTCTAAATTAGCATTTTATGACTTTTTCCTATTATTTGTGGAATTTAGATGAAATTTCATATGATAACCAGTAAAGGACACTTCAGCCTTTAAGTAGAGATCTATATTTTCAAAACTAAAAGATTGGTTTTAAAAAGGGAAAAGGAAAAAATAGAGGTTATTACTCACCTATTGCAACAAGAAATGCTCAAAAATATTTGTATTTTTTTTTCTTGGTGGGGTAGTCAACGGGTTAAAGCGTGATTGCTTTCACATGTTTTCTATGCTTCGTGTTTTTACTGTAATAAGAGAAGTGAACATTATTAATCACTCACCTGCTGAGCTGGTTTTGTACGTTGGGCTGTAAAATGTGATGAAAACATCAATGAATGCTTTTATTTGTTACAGTAAACAGTTAAACAAGCGTGAACAAACATGAATGAAGCAGGTGAAGTAAAGGTGATGTAACTCAGCTGGTTTCATCTTTTTGAAACATTATTAGAAGAGAAAAGAGTCTGTAAGGGGAAAGTGCACTGTAAAAATCAGAAATATCTCATGTAAATAAACCTTTTTTTGTGTTTTTGTCAGTACTTTGAGCACGTGGAGGAGGCTGAATGGGCCGTGCAGGTTCTGAAAACCACCGGACTTCCTGTGGCAGCGACTCTGTGCATCGGACCTGAGGGCGACCTGAACAAAGTCAGCCCTGGAGAGTGCGCCATCAGACTGGTCAAAGCTGGTACGAGGAGGTTTTTTTTATTCATGAACCACGTGGAGAATTACCTGAGGGTCACAAACAGCCGTTATCAAAGGTTAAAATCAGGATTATTTATCTCAGCAGTCACTTCAGGTCAGAGCCAGGAGAAAGAAGTTTAGAGTCAAACCTCGTCCTCAGTCTCATGATCAGGTTTAAACATTGTTTAACAAACTGCAGATTAAAAACCAGCCGAGCAGAAAAGCCAAATTTCCTGAAAACTTTTGGCAGAGATTCAGAAACGCTGCAGGCGTCGCTTTAACCCTGAGAACTGAAACACCAACAACAAATCAAACACCTTTAATCAGAGTTAGAGCTGAAACATTTACAGAAAACTAAATGCAATTTTCATATATTGCAATAGAGATTTTTTTTGTACGATTATTTCCAGTTTCCCATTTTCTGTTTTTAAACAAACTCATTGTAGAACATGAACCATTACATAATTACAGCACAACAACAACACACTACTGACTGATTTTAATCACTTTTACCTTCTTTTTCACACTTTTGGTTCAAATTTTTGGTACTTTCTCACTATTTTCAAGGTACACTTCCAATTTTCTTACTAATTTCTGTTGTTTTTGCTACTTTTAGACCATTTTCTGCATCATACTGACCATTTTCCAATTAGAGCAAAACTCTTGAGCCATTTTTTTAATCACTTTCGCTTTTTTTTTGGACACTTTTTCCAGAAGTTTTGCTACTTTCTGCATTTTTTTAAAGGTTTCCTTGAAATTTTTCTTACTAATTTGTTTTTTGTCAATTTTAATCACTTTTCAGTTATTTATTGACACTTTGGACCATTTTTTGATTTCATTTCACAATTTTCTTGTCAATTTTTGTTGTTTATGCCACTTTTGGACCATTTGTTTTAGGGAAAAAAAACTGACTATCTTCCAAGTTTAATCCCAACTTTCTTGCCATTTTTGTTGACTTAAGCAATTTTTTCTAAACCACTTTTCACTGTTTTTCTGTCACTTTTTTCACCAGTTTTGCCACTTTCTACACTTTTAAAATTTTCCTTGAAATTTTACTTAATAATTTGTTGCTTTTTGTCAATTTCAATCACTTTTCACGTCATTTATTGACACTTTGGACCATTTTTTGATTCCTTTTCGCCATTTTCCGGGTTCACTCCTACTTTTCTTGCCACTTTGTTGTTTTTGACCCTTTGGACCATTTTTTGAAACAAACTGATGATTTGACCAGTTTAATCCCAACTTTCTTGACGTTTTTGTTGACTTAAGCAATTTTTCAATATCACTTTTCACTGTTTTGTCACTTTTTTCACCAGTTTTGTTACTTTCTTGAATTTTTTTTTAAGTTTTCCCCAAATTTTTCTTGCAAGTTTTTGTATTTTTGTGTTCATTTTAATCACTATTCACCTCATTTATTGACACTTTGGCAAGAAAATTGGGAGTGGACCTGAAAGATGGCAAGAAGGAATCAAAAAACAGTCCGATTTTTGTTGTTTTTACCACTTTTGGACCTTTTTTTTTGCCAAGAACTATTATTTTTAGTTTTTTTTTTTACGAACTTTTTGCCATCATTGTTGCTTTTTGTCTATTTTACTTACTTTTTATCACTTTTTTCACCAGTTTAGCTACTTTATGAATGTTTTCGTGTGTCCTCCAAAATTTTTCTTGCTAATTTTTGTTGCTTTTTGTCCATTTTACTCATTAAAATGACTTTATTTTGTAGCTTTGGCAAGTTTTACCACCTCAAACTAAATTTCATTGCTCCTCTTTGCTGTTTTTGCCTCTTTTCTCCACTTGTATAGTTTCTTTTGTAAAGGTAGTTTTTAACAGTTTGTCTCTTTGGTTGAGTAACTCTGGTGTAGAACAGAAAACATCTGCTGCAAAAACTGTAGCTGATATTTTCACACATTTCAGGTTATAGAAAGATTCTGGTTTGCGGTTAAAATATTGCAGCAGATCTGACTGACAGTTTCAAGCCTGAACACGACGTAAAACCCGCCCACCTCGATAAAAACGAGCACAATCTCAACCTCTGAAGAATCCCATGTGAAAACCTATAAATCTTCCATAATAAAGACACAACTGCACTAAATAAACCAAGAGAATAGTCGACACAAACAGGTGACTCTAACTTTTCATGGTGATACTTGACAAACCAACCACTCATAGATTAATGGTGACAAATTCTCTCTATTACGGTATAAATAAAATTATGAAATGGGTGCTAAAATCTAGGATGCAGTTGTTTATGTGCAACTTTTCATTTTTTTGCCTCATAATGGCAAATATATAGATATTTTGCCGAGGGGAATAATAAACAAATCTGCTAAATGTTGTGAAAACCAGCTCAATATGTTCAGTCTAGAAAATTTGACTTCAAAATTACTTTGTATGCCTCATGCAAATTCATCTATTTTTAATGCATAACTATTAAAACTTTATACAAAAAAAAAATCTTGTCAATTTTGACCCTGATAAAGGAGTTAAAGTGAATATTAGTGTCTCTTAAATAAGCTTAGTTGGAATTTTTATTTTGGTGAGCCAGTAGTTGAACTTTTTATCTTAAAGTTTTGTGCTTTGCAGGAAACTCTGATCCAGATTAAGCTGTAATAGTGTTAAATTTAACACCATCTCATGTACATTTGTGTAAATCAATGGAGATTTTCTGTCTCTCTGCAAAAGTCTTTTCAAATCCGTGCATGCATGATCTGAAAATAAGACTTCACTGCCCTCTAGTGGAAGTGGTGAATCAATGCATCAAAATAATATTTGTGCTCTTTTCACCTGTTTATCCTTTGACTTTTATTCACTCGAACCTCTTCTTTTTTTTTGTTTTTTTCTTGCAGGCGCTAACATCGTTGGCGTGAACTGCCACTTTGACCCTGACACATGCGTGAAGACGGTGAGGATGATGAAAAAAGCCATAGAAGAAGCCGGACTGAAGGCTCACTACATGAGTCAGCCTCTGGCCTATCACACCCCCGACTGCAACTGCCAGGGCTTCATCGACCTGCCCGAGTTCCCCTTCAGTACGTCTACACTTTTACACCTTTATAGCTGAGAGTCAGACAGAAAACAGGACGTTGGGTCAAAATTAGGATAAAAAAAAAAGATCCTTAAAGACGACAAAGTAGCTTCATGATCCAAACATTTAATTAAAACACTCCTTTACTGTTTGATGTAAAGCCCATTTTTGCCAGTTAAAAATATAACAATGCCCATATGTATTTAACCATATTAAGACAATATTCTGAGACAAAAGTTCAATTAACGGAATAAAAAGTCTAAATTTTCACTTATCTCCGAATTTGGGCTTTAAGATCTCATACTTTTGACTCTGTTTTTACTTTTTATCTCAAAATTTAAAATCTTTATTCCAACTTTATCTCAACATTTTGGCTTTTTTTGACTCTCTAATATCAAATTGTGATATTCTCTTAAGACATTTTTATGACCTTGTCTTGTAAATGTGTCTCAAATCAAGAATAGTAAGACAAATTTGACTAAAAATAAGACATAATGACTTGCTTAGATTTCAGTTTTTGCAGTGTACATAAGCATTTTATTTGACTTTTTCCTACCATTTGTGGTATTTGTATGAAATTTCATATGATAACCACTAAGTGACACCTCAGTTAATGGGCAGAGGTTGATGTTTTTAAAACTGAGGTTTGTTTAAAAGGAAAATTGTGGTTATTACTCACCTATTGCGACAACAAATGCTAAAAGAAATGTGTATTCCTTTTTTATTCATTGGGTAGTTAGTGTCATTTATTGACACTTTGGACCATTTTTTTGATTCCTTTTCACCATTTTCCATGTCCACTCCCAATTTTCTTGCCACTTTGTTGTTGTTTTTTTTGCCAAACACTAGCTTTTTTTTAAGTCAAATACAAACTTTTTGCCATTTTTGTTGCTTTTTGTCCATTTTACTCACTTCAAATGATATTTATTTTGTTGTTGTGGTAATTTTTACTTCCTCAGACTAAGTTTTTTTGCTCCTCTTTGCTGTTTCTGCCTCTTTTTCCCACTTGTATAGTTTCTTTTGTAAAGGTAGTTTTTAACAGTTTGTCTCTTTGTTTGAGTAACTCTGGTGTAGAACAGAAAACATCTGCTGCAAAAACTGTAGCTGATATTTTGACACATTTCAGGTTATAGAAATTTCAGAAATTTTTACTTAACAAACCAATCACTGTTACAGATTAATGGTGACAAATTCTCTCTATTACGGAATAAATAAAATAATGAAATGGGTGCTAAAATCTAGGATGCAGTTGTTTGTGTGCAAGTTTTCATTTTTTTGCCTCATAATGGCAAAATATTAATATATTTGCCATTATGAATATTAAACAAACCTGCTAAATGTTGTGAAATTCACAAATTCAGTTTTTACTTGTTTCATTCGATATTTTCGATATACTTTTTTATTCATTGGGTAGATAGTGTTAATCTTAATGCTTGTGTGTGTGTGTGTGTGTGTGACCCTGCAGGCCTTGAGCCCAGGATCCTGACCAGGTGGGACATGCAGAAATACGCCCGTGAAGCTTACAAAGCTGGAATCCGTTACATCGGCGGCTGCTGCGGGTTCGAGCCCTACCACATCCGCGCTCTGGCTGAAGAGCTCTCCCCGGAGAAAGGCGGCCTTCCCGCTGCATCTGAGAAACACGGCATGTGGGGCGGCGGCCTGGAGATGCACACTAAGCCATGGGTCAGAGCCAGGTAGACTTTGGACGCCTCTGCTCCTTTTCACTCTCTGATGCTTGTTAGAAATTGGTCTTGTTTTTTCATTGAGGAGGAAGGAACGTCCCGAGCAGCGCTCATGACCCTCTTGGACTTCGGGCGCAGACCGGCGGGGAAGACGGGGCGGTACAGGTGGGGACTGCCGACCCCGCAGTGGTTCCCGTCGTGGCTGGACTACGTCGTCTTTCTCCGGTGGAGGTTCCTCGTCTACTTCCGGCAGAACGACAAGGCCGACAAAACCCACTGAGCGCGCTCACAGGCGGCTCTCCTCACGCCAACACTTCCCTCAAGTTTACATACCAAAAAAGAAAAAAAAAAAGGAAAATCACGATGCTGAAGTTCTTTCGAAGTTCTCTTTAGGACCATTTACTCTGCTTCCTTCCAGGCTGCTGCAGCCTCTTTAACTTTCTGCTTAACTTTGATGATGCACAAGGAGAAGTTACTGTGATTAAACCGACTGCTGTGAACGCTCACATGTAAGGCCTTAACACTCCAGATGTCTTAAACAAATAAAAAGATGTTGGAAAAATTAACTTTGGTCTAGATTTTGTTCATTTAAAAAAAAAAACCTTTTAGATGTGGGTCAATGAGGTGACGTCCCCTTTTTTGTGTCCGAGTGCAATATTTCCTTCCATCATGAATTGAGTATTTCATCACATGTATTTCTTTATTCTATGAAACCTGTGTTATTTGAACACATCTTTAAACTATTAAAATATAAGTACAAAAAAACACAAAACCAAGGAGTTTGGGGGTTTTACAGTCCACCACGTTGCGTCCTGACAAGTATCCACAGTAATTAAACTCTAAAAATTGAATGTCAGTTATTGTAAATGGAAATTAAAAATACAGTGGCATTATTTTATGCTTGAACCTTTTTAAATAAAACATTCTTTGCAAATGAAAAGAATTTTAAAGCTATTGAGAAATGTAAAAAACTTTTGTCCCATAATTTTCACCTTGTCAAATGTCAGGGTGGTGCAACCGTAACATTAGACTTTTATTTTAAAGTGAAGAGAATAAAACAGGAAACAGGAAACTGCATCAGCCAGAGGAGCCCAAATGACATTTGTGACCAAGTGGAAAAGTTTGTAGATTTCTCTGAAATACTGATAAAAAAGGTTTTTTCACTTCATTGGTGACTGGAACAATTTCCATGTCAGGTGGNACAACCAATGTAATAATGTGAAATGTTATTTTAACATCAAATTATTTATCTTATTCACAAATAAAAGAAATGAAACACACAAAATGAAAATGTATGAGTCACTACAGACACTTGAGAGATACTTGCCAATAATTTCACACGGAAAAAATAACAGGAACATATAAATATATTTTCATATATTTGGTTGCTCCACCTGACATTTTTGGGTGCTCAAATTAAAAATACTAAAAAATAATGAACCTAAAATCTTTGAAATGTTGGTCAACTACTGAAATCTGTCAGAAAACTTAATTCTTCTCTCAGAAATATGTTTCTATCCATTTTCAAAGAACTTTTTAAAAATACGTTTTTAGACCCTCTTTTTGTCATTGACCCATGAGTCAAACTTGGTTAAAGTCTAAAGTTGTTCTTTAAGACCAGAAATAATCAGATATTAAAGATTCTCTGCTGCTACCTTTATATTGTTTTGGTAAAAAGTCCAAAAGATAAGATGATATAGGAATAATAATGTACTAATAATCACTTTATTTATAGAGCACCTTTAAAAACAACAGTTCACAAAATGCTTTCCAGTAGAGATCCACAATAAAACCAACAAACAAACAGTGAGTCAGAAATAAGGAATGGAAATGATAACTTGAATGCTCAACTCATTAAAAAAAAAAGAGGACAATAAAGTGAAAAGATGGGAACAGTAATGAGAATAAGAAGACGACATCACATAAAAGCAAGACGGTAAAAGATGATGCTGAGGAAAACAACAGGTGGAAAAAAAGGAGGGACAACTCGTAACTTTCCATCTCAATTTGCCTTCTCATTTCACATTTCTGACATTTACTTATTCAATTTTACTGTTTTATTTTTGACTTATAACCCAAAAGCTTTGTAATGAATCAGTTTGTAATCATTCTCAGTTATGAAGCATCTCTATTAAGTGAATAATTGCAATGCACTTGGAAGATTATGGGAAAACAATAAGTAATAAAATAAACAAGCATTAAGACTAAACGGACAGAAATCAACATTAATAACCAACTTGATTGATTTTGACTGAACTTATTTAACTTTTTATGACAGAGTCTAAGTTTTTAATCATTTTATTTAACTGGTTGACCAGAGTTCACAGTAAATATGCTGCTGTGGAAACACATGGCTGAGGTTATTATGTAACTCTGGCCTTTTTAACTGGGTGTCCGATGGGAATGGTGATTTCCTGTGTTTATTCAGCTGACTGTGGGCAGTTATTGTGCTGTGGAAACACTGTCATGTGGAATTACCCACTGCTTCACCTCTTTAATCTTTATAATACATTCACCCACTGAACCATATTTAACTCTTTTCAATCACTTTTCAACACTTTAGGGTGAACAGTAGTCCAGAAACAAAAGCAGGAAATGTGTTTAGTATTTGTTTTTAGCTCTAACATGAATTAGTTTTCTTTTCTTTTCTTTTTTCTTTATGGACTTTTATGAAATCATCTCAAACAAATATAAAATAAATTAGAATTTAATTACCAAGAGCCTTCTAAAGAGACTTTTTAATTAAGTTTAAAAACAAAAGGTCTTTTTTTTAACTGTGACGTTGCCGTGCAGCATCCAACGTGATGACGTTCACGACGTACTTGCGTCATCGATTTACCCACGTGCAGATGTTTATGCTCCTCGTGCACGTCTGCGGCGGAGGATGCGAACAGAGAGAAAGAAAATAGAGGAAGAAGTGAAATAATCACACATTTTAATCAAGAATAAGTGAATAACAGGCGAGAAAATGATTTTACACTGAGGTGAATCAAATTTCATTTTCTACTTTTGTTCATGAAACTATTTTCATAAGAGAAAGACTGTGCTGCTTTCACGTAACATTGAAAAAATGGGAAATCAGAGTTGCACAGATCAATTCGTGTCCTGACCAAGTTTAAAGGGTATATTCAGGAACATATGTGTTTAAAAATGATCAATGTTTGGTCAGGAGTCTGTCCATTTTTTTAAATGAATCAGAATCAGAATCGGAAATACTTTCTGAAACCCGTCTTAGAAATTTAGCGTTGCCAGTTGCTCACCACACGGTACAGGAGTAAAAAAATAATGAGGGATAAAATAGAGAAGGGCAATAAAATTATCAATAAAATGAAATAAAGAAGAATAAGTTATAAGATAAGAGATAATAAAATGAAATACTGAAATAAGTGTGCAAGAGTACAAGAAACAGGGAGTGAGTGATAAAATTAAAATGAGAACCAAAAATAGGTTTGTACAAGATAAGAAAGAGGTAAGAATTGTGTTGTGAATGTGAATTTTTCCCAGCATTAGAGTTAACTGGACAAAAAAAAAAACAAATAAACAAAAAAACAGTATCGACAGTTAAGTTTATGTCAAAATAAATGAGAACGTCCTTTTACTGTATCGTACTGAAGTGTTGGTTTATGTGTATAGTGAATTTGAGCTTTATTTAAAGAATATTTTATTTGGATTTACAATATTTGAAAAGGAATTGGAATTTTTTTTTTTTTAAATTTGTAATCTCTTTATTTCGTTGGCCAAATTTTATATCCATAAATGTAGAGCTTTAAAGACTAAACCTTCCTTTTGTGCCTTCATTAAAGAAATGGAACTTTACACTCTGACACAAACAAATTCATGTACCCCATGCTGCAGATTTAAAATTTTCTTGTAAATTCCTGTTTATTATATGTCTCCTATTTAGTTACTTTTTTTTTTTTACTTTTGTGATTTTAAATATTTTTTTTTCTTATCCTACTCATCTGTCTGGTTACATTGTTTTTTTTTTTTTATTGTATATTTGTATATATTTATTATTCTCATTTCTATGATTGGGCTTGCTCGGGGACCAGGGTAACCTAATTTCGTCCCACCCTTGTTTTACATGGGTTGAATGACAATAAAACTCCTTGAATCTTTTTTATTTTTGTCAAAACTCTGGCGCTTTTGTTAATACTTTTCTAATAAAGCATTTAAAAAAAAAAAAAAAAAATAATAATAATAATAATAAAATAATAAAAAATAAATAAATGAATAAAAACTGTATAGTAAGGAAGGGGATTAGGACCACAAGAAAAAAAAACAAAACTTAAAGGTCTTCTGAGAAAAAAGTCAGAGTTCTGAAATTGAAGTCAGATTTCGAGAAAAAAGACAGAATCCTGACTTTTTTCTCAGAAGAATCTTAAAGAAAATATTTTTGACCTTTTTTACAATGGCCCTAATCTTCCGTAGTAGTAATTTAATTACTTGCTCGGTTGAAATTTATAAGTTACTTCTGTTTTGATGGACCCTGAACGCCTCATAACGAGTGGGGCGGGTTCAGCCGTTAAGCCCCGCCCCGGATTTGCCAACACGCACGCGCCTTGAATGCTTGTAAACAGAAGCTCACACGTGACACCGAGAGCCGAGTCGCGCGACCCGACCGCATTGTCTGCGCGCGGACAAAGAGCGACACAGTCCACGCGCGAGAGCTCCGTCCAGGTGAACGGTCAGGTGTCATGACAA